>JACEFZ010004220.1:57500-223068 GCA_014155875.1 Cepaea nemoralis | reverse complement strand
AAAACAAAGGTAAGTAAACAGAGCTAAAATGAGAAAACTAAAGACAAGAACAAAGTAAAAGAAAAACGATTAAAGATTCAAGGCAAGAAGTAAGAGTAAAGGATAAGTAGTCACGCTAAACGTATTGCATGGAGGGCAAAACATCAGAAATGTAATAAAGACAAAGGAGAGTATTGCAGATGTCACACACCGAGCGTGTGAGATGTATGATGGTGGAAATGACCACGTGTTCACATGCACCCACTGTGAATGAACATTTCAGTGCGAATTGGCCTTATCAGGTCACATTCCCTACGCCATGGTAAAAGTTATGCTTTTGAAGCACAAACTATCCTCTGTCAATACGGGCAAGGTGCCAATGAATATGGCTATTAGGTACTAGCTACAGTTTGGTCATGTAGTTGTTAGGACCTCCTATGTGTTTCTTGTTATTTATGCTATTTTGTATTAGCTACGAGGGCGGAGTCAATAAGTAAATCACATAGTCTATGGAATGGCAGATAAATGTAGTTGGTGTTGTTTCTAAAGGTGTCATTAGGTGCAGCAACATCGAACTTTATATCCGTTGTCAGGTGCGGGACAACAGGTGTGTCTCATGTACATGCGCAGTGCGTAAACAATGGCGAGTGTACTTATGAGTGTTACAACCAAAGAGCATGTGCTGATTGTGCGTTTTTTGTGGGCAAAAGATGCCTGAAAGGACATTAATAAGGGAAATGGTTCCTAGTTTATGTTTGAGAGCTGTTTTGCCGTAAGTGGTGCATAGATGGTAGAAAAATATTTTCAAGGACACGAATGACGCCAAAGTTGAATGTGACCTAAAAGTGGTCTGAAAACATAGCACGCAGTTCTATTCAGCCGGTTTGGGAGGACTGATTAAAACGATGTGATAAGTGCACTTCAATGTTGGTGGAAATTAGTTGAGAAATAAAGGGCAATGTAGTATAACAATAAAATTGTTTCAAGTGGTTATCATATTTAGTTTATTTTTCTACAGCCATTTGTGACTTACTTATTGACTTCCCTCGTACAAATAACGTCTATCAAAAAACAGCTGTCATCTATTGCCTATATTACCTTGCAGTGTAGAGCAGAGGGGTCTTAAGGACGCCTGGCTAGTGCAGTCACTACGAACTATGCAAGATAGGATTTTATTTTTGCCCCTGACAGAAAAGAAATTCACACCTTACCGAAGGTTTGAACCTGGGTCTCCCGAAGGAGAACCCACCGTTCTTAGCCACTCAGCCAGCTGCTCCCCAAATAAATGTCTGCATGTACGAAAAGATCCAGTTCAGAAAAATGTGTATGTATTTTAAAAAACAGTTACATTAATGGTCATGTTTAAAAGGATCTGTTAGAATAAACGTTTACCATTTTACAAGACCAGTGGAAATAAATTGTGTACATATTCAAATGCCCACAAGAGAGCGAATGGAGACAGATTGTATTTGCAGCAAAGAACCTCAATGGCTCGGAACGCTGAAGAAGAAGAAGAAGAAGAAGATATTTCAAAATGACAGTGTTTAAAATAAATGTGTACAGTACAAAGAAACGGTTGTGGAGTCCTGTAGAAGTGGTTTCTGCTATGCCCATGTCTCCAAAGTTTAACACACTGGAATTGACATGTATATGCATATTGTGTATATATTCTGGGTTCGGTTACCAGATGTTGTGGTTACTGTTCTTTTCTCTATTAGCTCTACCGTCATTATCAGAGAACAGTAAATTATTATATCCAGGAGTATACTAAGAAATGCAACAGAGCATGGTCGTTTGGATGTACATAGTTGATATTAAAAGTGTGTCCTACCAGTGCTCAACATTCAAATCTGTCTTACTCGTTCCTCTTGTTATTTATAGTGGTGATTATTCTTCTTCTCCTGCGTTCATCAGAGTTGTTTTACGGGACGTGATTGCGTAGTGCCTGTTTACAGCAGAGCTGCATTCTGCGCCGTTGGCCTACAAATCCGACTTCTGCGGGCATTCGTTGAAGGGGAAACCTCACGGGGATAGTGGTGATTTGAGAGTTATGTTGTAGTGGTGAGTTGAAGTGTTTATGTTGTAGTTTTGAGTTGAGTGTTTATTAATACCACATATTGGTCACTGATGTTTGACTGCACAAAATGTTTATATTTATGTTAGGTTATACAGAGTTGAACAAATATGTTTGCTGTACTAATTGCTGCTTGCAACATCTTTGGTTGTGACCGAGTGTTGGCTGCTCATCTTTGGTTGTACCAGTGTGGTTGTTCATAGTTGGCTGTTACCGAGTGTTGGAACATTCATTGCTTGTTTGTGTTGGGAATGTAACCATTCCTATTCAACCTTGTGTTGTTTCCAGAAGCCAGTGAGATTTTGGATGACATCTATATATGGACCATTCTGGCCTTGCAGTCACAACACTATATTTGCTTTATTGTCACTCATGGCTCTCTCTCTCTCTTCTCGCCTCTCTCTTCATATATATAATATCTATATATATATATCTATCTATATATATATATATATATATATAATATAATATATATATATATATATATCAACTAGCAATTTATCACTGTGATATATGTATTGTAGTTCACATGTGGAGTCCTATTGGTAGTGTTTCTTTAACATTCATCACAGGTCTTCATTATCTGTCCTATTCTGTCTGTCTGAAGTCACGCGACCGAAAGGTTCAGAGTGCTCACTCTTAAACTTCCAGTGCAGTGATGGTGAGGTAAGGGGGTTCTAGCTTGCATGGGTCAGTTGGACTTAATGGTTTATTTTAGTGCTTGACGGGGATGTAAATTACAAGTACCTCTGAAGTCGGAGTGGGTTCTCTGATGGCGAGGGACACTGGTAATAGGGAAATCTGGCCCCACATGCAAATTATTAGTCCAATGGTAAACTAAGCTTGATTTCAAGTTAAAGCGGTGCAAAACAAATAAAAAGTCTGTAGTGATTGAATCAGACCGGATATGGTCGTAAATAGTCTGTCACATTGTATCAGAATTTCTATGACATATGTATTAGGGTTTTTATTTGTAGTCCATTCATTCACAGGTTTATAGTTACACAGACATATGGTGTGTGTACATGTGTGCGTACTGGCGCCATGTGAGGAGAGGGAGGGAGGAAGAGAGAGAGAGAGGCATGCTAGACAGATGTGGTCAGGGCACTTTGGGATCATGTGAACAGTGGAAAAAACTCATCATGCCTGGAGAGAATGGTGCTGCAGGGAAGTGACCAGAGGATCTGGCCGACATGCAGTTCCCCAAGGAAAGGAAAGGCGGACATATAGTCAGATTGGAATGGTACCATTAATATTGGACTCTTCACTGGTTGTTGCAGATGAGAATGGAGCACTTGTTGGGAATGTTTCAAAGTTCTGTGATGTCGGGTTCTTCACTCACTCAACATGTGCTTGTTTTAATTGGTGGTGAATACATTTTGTAAATAAACATGATGTTATTTTTATAGTCAATCATTATCACTATGTGCCTAGCAAGCTGGCATAGGCTTTCATGCATCTGCACAGATCTCTGTCCCCAGATGTTATAGCTCAAACTCTGTTGAAGATATTCCTCCAAGAAACCATATTACTCCATCCAGCATGACTTCTCTCAGCCTACCTAGCCTCTTCTACCTTCACCTTTCATGTCCTTGTGATGTTGTCAAGTGCCTCTCTATCTCAGCAGATGACCAGCGAAACATTGTTTGTCTCTCCTCATATTTGTAAATAAGTTCTAGTTTCATGAGCCTTTTTCATGCATGTCTTAGTTACTCTTGGAGTCCAAGGTTGTTTGTAACAATCATCTCCATAAACACATCATCCTTGACCCCAAGTTCTTCCTGACTTATCCGTCCACATTCCATGATTCATAGCCAAACAGCAGAACAGGTTCTGTATAATCCAGTGCTTTCTTTCTTACATTCAATGATTGTGATTTATTACAAAAGATATTTTTCATTTTCTGAAAGGTGGCTTTTACGTATAGTGAAATTTCTGCAACGGTAAAGTTAGTTGCATATCCTTTACAGGATATTTCTGTCAACCCAAGCATTTATTGGCTGTTTGTGATTCACAAGACAGTTGTATGTTAAGTAGTGTGCCATTGCTTTCTGAACAGCCATGCCTCATACCATCAAAATCAACGCAATGTGATATGCTTCCAAATCACCCGTGCTAATTTCCAACCCTTGACTCAGCTTGTCGGGGGAATTGAGAAACTGAGCCACAAAGGCCAGTTTTTTGTGTGAATACATGTGATAAATTAGCATGTTGTGCTGTTATTGTGAATACATGTGATAAATTAGCATGTTATGCTGTCATTGTGAATATATATTAATTATAAACAAACAGAATTGTTTATTTAATGAATACTTTTTTTAAACAAACAGATGATGTGTTATCATCGTGTATACTTATTATAAACGACCAGATGATATTTTGTTATGATGAATACGTTTTACAGATAAACGGATGATGTTTTATCATGACTACATGATGTAAATAAACAGATGATATTTTAATATGAATACATTTTATAAACAAACTGACAATGTTTTGTCATGGTGAATGCTTTGATAAACAAATAGATGATGTGTAATTATAGTGAATTTTCCACTTATCTCCCTCTATATACCTAGGTGAAGTGTTGGTGGGAGATGTAAGGAGTTTTTGTGTGCTCTATTTTCTATTCTCTTCTTCCTTTTGCTCTGTATCCATTATATTTCTTTAATGTGGCCCTTGATGGTAGATGATACTAGGGCATTTTTATGAGGTGGGCAAATCATTTCATCTGAAGTGCATGACTGGTTTCAAACCTAGTCGTCTTCTGATATCCTTATTCCTAATCCTGTTTCTTACGGTTACTCCAGCAGCTCTACTAAGGCATCTATCCCCCATTGTTATGATTTTGTGCTCATTAGTTGCATTAAGCGTTCATATTTGACATTGGTAGTATGTTGGCCAAAAATAGTTTCTATGGGCTTTGCTTTAGCACTCATAGAGATCTTTCTAAGCGGTGCTAGTTGTCACAGTACCTGATCTCTCTATCCACTCCCCCATCTGAAGTGAAAATGGACCATAGATATTTAAATTTGCTGGTTTGAGAGAAGTCCCAGGCGTCTTCCATTTTGAAATCTTTCTACACATTCATACACTCTCTCCTGATCAAACAAACGGGCTCCACAATCGTGAAACCATCATTCTTCTGCGAGCAGTTCACAGGTTTCACACCCTCCTGACCACACACATACTACACACAAACAAAAATTAACCCTTGTTTGTGGTTTTCTAATGTCGATAATGGCTTCGGCCAGCATTTTGTAAGCGTCTATTGCGCATTACCGAACAGGTAACCAGGCAGATGCTTCTACTGAGAGAACTAATCGACACGACTGGCCGTGATATTGAAGTAATCACCAATCCATACGACTAGTTGCGTCTATAAAAATACGCGGCCTCAACCATATACCCACTACATACTCCTATCGGTGTGTAACGGACTATTTAAAAATACGCGGCTCACACTTCATATCCCCACACAATCTCCTAGGGTGTTTCATAACGGACCCTTCTTTTTAACTGACTAATACAGTGAACCTGGCTACTGACCACATACACATATAACCTCTCACTTAGTACGTATATATCATCATAACTAAGATGTCGATGTAAAGACAAAACAACACGGTTATTGGCAGTGACATGTAGATACAGGGAATGGTAATTTCACTTTGCAGACACGCTGTATGTGGGTAATATGCCATGTCACCCTGCGTTCTGTTTGCGTAAACTGTCATTACCAATGTAATGCTCGTTTGGGTATATACCATGTTACCTCATCTTTGTGTGGGAATGCACAATTTTACCCGGTCTGTATGCAGTTTATGTATGAAACCAACATGTTTCATGGTGTTAATTTAGATTTAGGATAATTTTAACATCCCCTGGGGTATGTTAAAAGAATGTTGAGAATATCGTGGACAGAGAAGATAAAAACAACCAACTGAGGTATTGACAGCTACATATGTTGCAAGACCACTAAACCAAACCATCAGGAAAGGACAAATTAAATTTATGGTGGACATAAACATAACATGTGGAATAGAGAAATTGTCCTTACGTGGGGAAACACTAGACACTCAAGGTAGAGGAAGACGGAGAAAGATTCACGCTAAAAGCTTAGACAGCTCTCATCATCATCAAGTGCCTTGCCAGCTAGCGTAGCCGTTCATGTCTCTCTACAGATCTCGGTCTTTGGTGTTCTGGATAAACTCTGCTGATGATATTCCTCCATGCCACCGTTTCAGTCCATCCAGTATCATTTCTCTTGGTCTGCCTATGCTTCTCTTTCCCTTGATCTTTCCAGTTGTCATGATGTCCTCTAATGCCTCGCTTCTCATCACATAACGAAAGAAAGCTGTTTGTCTCTTTCTTATTGTTGCATATAATGGTCTAGTTTTACTAGCCTCTTTCTTATTGTTGAATATAATCTTCTGTTTTCATTAGCCTCTTTCTTATTGTTGAATATATGAGGGTAAGTTAATAAGTAAGTCACAAATGGCTGTAGAAAAATAACTAAATATGATAACAACTTGAAACCAGTTTATTTGTATACATACATTGTCCCTTTATTTCTCAACATAATTTCCACCAACATTGATGCACTTATCCCATAGTTTTACCAGTTCTCCCAAATCGGCTGCATAGAACTGCGTGCTCTGTTTTCTAAATCACGTTTTAACTTCACATTCAACTTCGGCGTCATTCGCGAAATGTCTCCCGCCAAGGTGAGTTTTCAGTGGACTTAGCCTATAGCGATTTCCAGTAAAGCGGTGCATAGTTGAGTAGAAAACGTTACGAGGAAGAATCAATAAGTAAGTCAAACAGTTCTGTGGGATGGCAGGTTAATGAGAACAGGGCACGCAGATCTACAGTCGGTTTGGGAGAACTGATAAAACTATGGGATAAGTGCATCAATGTTGGTGGAAATTATATTGAGGAATAAAGATACAATGTATGTATACAAATAAACTGGTTTCAAGTTGTTATCATATTTAGTTATTTTTCTACAACCATTTGTGACTTAATTATTAACTTACCCTCGTAATATTCTAGTCTTGTTAGCCTCTTTCTCATTGTTGAATATAATGTTCTGTTTTCATTAGCCCCTTTCTTATTGTTGAATATAATGTTCTAGTTTTGTTAATTCTTTCTTGTTGTTGAATATAATGTTCTGGTTTCATTATTTCTTTCTTGTTGTTGAATATAATGTTCTAGTTTCATTAGTCTCTTTCGTATTGTTGAATATAATGTTCTAGTTTCATTAGCCTCCTTCTTACTGTCGAATATAATGTTCTACTTTCATTAGCCTCTTTCTTATTGTTGAATATAATGTTCTAGTTTCATTAGCCTCTTTCTTGTTGTTGAATATAATGTTCTACTTTCATTAGCCTCTTTCTTATTGTTGAATATAATGTTCTAGTTTCATTAGCCTCCTTCAGGCAACAAATAATATAAACTATGCCAACTTCATAGTATAACCAGACGACAAAGAGGACTGTCATGGTCTGAGATGCCTGCTAAAGGTCATGCACCCGCAGAAGAAGCAGAATTGATACTAACGAATTCATTAATTGATTCACTGCCGATGGATAATATATCATCTTATATGACCTATCATTTGGACAGAAGGACGACGTATCGCCATACTAGGGTCAACGTGTTATTGGTTTTTGTTTCGTGGTATCTTCCACAATTTCAATGCTCAGTGAAGGGAAATTTACATGATAATACTTGTTTATGTGATTGTGTACCATGTCTGATCCAAACCTACGTTTACTTTGGCATGGAATCAGTTAATTCGCACAGATGGGGTTGTATGTCACGTTTCCATTCATGCTTGTTGACCAGCCAGCTGGTGTTACTGGTGTGTCTCTACAGGTCACCCGCACGTGCGTGGGGTCACGGACATAGACGCTTCACCTTGTGTGACTTTTATTCTTTAATTATTACCTGTACACTCGTTTATCTGTTTATTGACTGTCTCGTATATTGACTGATTCTTCTATTTCTTACCTCGCTCGCCTATTGACCCAAGCAACTATTGACCTATGCAACTATTGACTTATGCATCTATACGCTCATACATATATTGACTGATCAGTCTATTCACCAATGCATCTTCTGACACGTACATTTATTTAATCAACATAATAATCAGCGTTTTGGCTTGTTCACCTATTCACTCATCTATCTGCTGACTCGCCCATCTATTGACCCGGTCATCTTTTGACTCGCCCGCCTATTAACTCATTCATGAATTGACTCTCACATTTAATGACACATCTGTCTAATGACTCATCCACATCTGTCTAATGACCTACACATGTATTGGCTCATCCAATAGTTCACCGATCTGTCTACTGACTCATCGATCTATTGACTTTTCAAAGTTTTTGACCTGCAGAACTACTGAATCGCCCATCTGTTGACTCAATCATCTTTTGAATCGCCCACCTAATGACACATCCACCTTTTGGTTCAGCCAGCAGTTGACTCATCTATGTATTGATTCATCCATCTATTGACTCATCCATCTATTGACTCGTCCATCTATTCACTCGTACATCTACTGGTTCATCTGTCTATTGACTCATTCATCTACTGACTCATCCATCTACACATTCACCCAATGATGAACCCGTCTCTCAACCAGATACATGTTATATGTACAATCACTGACTCCACCAGCTACTGACGCCATCAGCCATTTACTCACTCATCTACTGACTCACGCATCTGCTGACTCATTCATCTAGAGGCAACAACAGCCATCACGTGTCAGGAGTACAATGCCCATACGACTCGTTCCGCGAGAACGCACAATGTAGTCCCTTTTGGCAATCGCAGAGATAACCTTCCGCCTGCCGTAGACACAGCTCCCCCAGCGCCAGGAGCGGCCGACATCGAGTGCTCACCACCATGTTTCTGTCCAGATCTCTGAACGTGATCACCTGCAACATGAGATATGACAGTTTATGAGGTGAGCTGTTCAATTCGGATCACATGTAATAGGGTTAGAGACACATCATGTACGAGAACGAAGCAAATAGTTATGATGATACAACTTTCATCTCTGTTAGATATGGGCTCACAGACTGGGATTTCCCGGTTATACTGCCTGATTGGAAGTCTCATTTCTTGTCACAGGAAGTCTCGGACAACAGCATTTTCTTAGTTTACAGCGCACATCTTTCATTAACTAGAAACTTGGGGGTCAGCAGGGCCGAATGGTTACGAGAGCTTGTTCTTAAACATCCGATGTGCTGATGCCGAGTAGCGGGTTCAACCCCTATACCGGTAAGTTGGGCTAAAATGTTGACTTCTCATTCTTGACTTGGGAACGTAAATTACAAGTACCTCAGAAGTCGGAGTGGGTTTGCCTGATGGCGAGGGACATTGGTAATAGGGAAAGCTAATCCGCACGCAAAACTTGACACTCCTCCGAACGACGGCCCAAATTATTTAGTGTAAAATGCATCCCATACAGGGCCCCATTAGCTGATATAATAAAAAATACGAACTAAAATATAGAACTGAGAAAATGGAAATACGTACCAATAAATTATTGGTCGAAACATGATATGTTTTAGGGATGAGAGCACGGAGTTGTGTGAAGTGTTGGAACAATGACAGTCTTAGGGATGAGTGCACCGAGGTATGTGAAGTATTGGAACAATATGTTTTAGGGATGAAAGCACCGAGGTATGTGAAGTGTTGGAACAATGACAGTCTTAGGGATGAAATCGTGGAGGTATGTGCAATGTTGGAACAATGACATGTTTTAGGGATGAGAGCACGGAGGTATGTGAAGTGTTGGAACAATGACAGTCTTAGAGATGAGAGCGTGGAGGTATGTGAAGTGTTGGAACAATTACATGTTTTGGGGATGAGAGCACTGAGGTATGTGAAGTGTTGGGACAATGGCATGTTTTAGGGATGAGAGCATGGAAGTATGAAGTCTTTCCCTCCGGTAGCGAACGTCGAGTGGAGGGGCTGAACTCTCATAGGACTGTGCTCTTGTCATTGTTAGCACAACCCTAGCGATCACACCAACCCACTCTCTTGTAAAACAAAGCCTAATAATAGGAACGAACGAAAGAACAAACGAACTTTATTTTCAAGAGTCACAAAATGGGCACGCAGGCCCGTCTTCCATTTGGCCCTTTCAGTCACTCATCTTTCGCACATCAGTTTCTTTCACGAGACGAGCAGCCAAGAATATGTTGTGGGTGAGTGTCCCCGACACGGGAAGATCACTCGGTCTGACAAATGCCGGAAGACAACATACAGAATTCAGTTTCCATTGTTTGTTTGTTTTGTATGCTCGCTATGAACTCAAGCTTACTCCATACACGTGTTACTACTTCTAGAGCATTGGACTGATTTTGGGCACTCCTCGGAACGACGGCCCAAATTATTTAGTGTAAAATGCATCCCTTACAGGGCTTCATAAGGTCATTTCCGGGGCGATGTGTTGTCAATCTCTTAGTCCAACGTTTGAGAGTGTCGTTGTCTGCTAGACCGATCGATGGGTACAATAAATGTTTCTGGGCCCTGCGGGTCCTCACTGTCGTCGGAGTGTATATCCATATCTTTTAGTACTGACGACAGTGAGGGCCCTCCGGGCCCACAAACATATATTGCATCCAAAGATCGGTCTAGCAGTCCGCCACACACTGAACCGGAAGTGATCGACAACACATTCAATGCTCGTTCCGATATGTATAACTTTTTTTCCCCCAGCGGATATACCTATACAAGAGTTTAAAACATGTTATTTGCAACTTCTGTGGCCACAATTTCCACATATAACTGAAACATTATAGTATAAGGCAAATGATAAGGCAAGATGGCTGCCATTTTTTTTTCACTTGAGACCGGCTGATGTGACCCACTTCAAACAGCTACTGTAAATCCCACCCATCATTTCAGATACTGACATTTTAAACAAAGATATAAAAGTGGATGAAGAATTCAATTATTACTAATATTAATCCATTAATGACTTTAGCAATGAACTTTTAAATAAATAAAGGGTTTAAACAATGGCTGCCGATTTTTTCACTTGAGACCGGCTGGTGTGATCCACTTCAAGCAGCTACTGTAAATCCCACCGATCGTTTCAAGTAATGAAATTTTAAACAAAGATATAAAAGTGGATAAAGAATTCAATTATCACTAATATTAATCAATTGCCGACTTTAGCAACGAACTGTTCAATAACCAACCAGTGTAAACAATGAAAAGTCATATCTCAGAAAAGGCAAGATGGCTGCCGATTTTTTCGCTTGAGATCGGCTGACGTGGTTCCACTTCAAACAGCTACTATAACTCCCACCGATCGTTTCAAGTAATGAAATTTTAAACAAAGATATAAAAGTGGATAAAGAATTCAATTATTACTAATATTAATAAATTAATCACTTTAGAAACAATCTCTACACACGTGAACTTACCTCAATACTTGACAATACACAGCAATGGTAGTCACCAACGAATGTGCTTTCTATGCACATGTGCTTGAAACTAGACCACATGGCTTCACAGTACTGGTATATTTATAGCCATTCATAATCACACTGTTTCGGAATTTAAAAAAAAAAAAAAACGACCACATTCGGAATTTGGCCGTAGATGAGGGAGCTAGCAACATGGCCGGCCGGGTCACGTGATATTGTCGCAAATGCCCGATCACGACATCGAATCAAACCCGCTACAATAATGTTTCAGTTATATGTGGAAATTGTGGCCACAGAAGTTGCAAATAACATGTTTTAAACTCTTGTATAGGTATATCCGCTGGGGAAAAAAAAGTTATACATATCGGAACGAGCATTGAATGTGTTGTCAATCACTTCCGGTTCAGTGTGTGGCGGACTGCTAGACCGATCTTTGGATGCAATATATGTTTGTGGGCCCGGAGGGCCCTCACTGTCGTCAGTACTACAAGATATGGATATACACTCCGACGACATTGAGGACCCTCAGGGCCCAGAAACATTTATTGTACACATCGATCGGTCTAGCAGACAACGATACTCTCAAACGTTGGACTAAGAGATTGACAACACATCGCCCGGGAAATGACCTTATGAAGCCCTGTAAGGGATGCATTTTACACTAAATAATTTGGGCCGTCGTTCCGAGGAGTGCCCAAAATCAGTCCAATGCTCTAGAAGTAGTAACACGTGTATGGACTACGCTTGAGTTCATAGCGAGCATACAAAACAAACAAACAATGGAAACTGAATTCTGTATGTTGTCTTCCGGCATTTGTCAGACCGAGTGATCTTCCCGCGTTTGTCAGACAGAGTGATCTGCCCGTGTCGCGGACACTCACCCACAACATATTCTTGGCTGCTCGTCTCGTGAAAGAAACTGATGTGCGAAAGATGAGTGACTGAAAGGGCCGAATGGAAGACGGGCCTGCGTGCCCATTTTGTGACTCTTGAAAATAAAGTTCGTTTGTTCTTTCGTTCGTTCCTATTATTAGGCTTTGTTTTACAAGAGAGTGGGTTGGTGTGATCGCTAGGGTTGTGCTAACAATGACAAGAGCACAATCCTATGAGAGTTCAGCCCCTCCACTCGACGTTCGCTACCGGAGGGAAAGACTTCATACTTCCATGCTCTCATCCCTAAAACATGCCATTGTCCCAACACTTCACATACCTCAGTGCTCTCATCCCCAAAACATGTAATTGTTCCAACACTTCACATACCTCCACGCTCTTATCTCTAAGACTGTCATTGTTCCAACACTTCACATACCTAGGTGCTTTCATCCCTAAAACATATTGTTCCAACACTTCACATACCTCGGTGCACTCATCCCTAAGACTGTCATTGTTCTAACACTTCACACTGCTCCGTGCTCTCATCCCTAAAACATATCATTTTTCCAACACTTCACATACTTCTGTGCTCTCATCCCTAATTCTGTCATTGTCCCAACACTTCACACACCTCAGTGCTCTCATCCCTAAAACATGTCGTTGTTCCAACATTGTACATACCTCCACGCTCTCATCCCTAAGACTGTCATTGTCCCAACACTTCACATACCTCCGTGCTCTCATCCCTAAGACTGTCATTGTCCCAAAACTTCACATACCTCAGTGCTCTCACCCCTAAGACTGTCATTGTCCCAACACTTCACATACCTCAGTGCTCTCACCCCTAAGACTGTCATTGTCCCAACACTTCACATACCTCAGTGCTCTCACCCCTAAGACTGTCATTGTCCCAACACTTCACATACCTCCGTGCTCTCATCCCTAAGACTGTCATTGTTCCAACACTTCACATACCTCCGTGCTCTCATCCCTAAAACATGTCATTGTCCCAACACTTCACATACCTCCGTGCTCTCATCCCTAAAATATGTCATTGTCCCAACACTTCACATACCTCCGTGCTCTCATCCCTAAGACTGTCATGGTCCCAACACTTCACATACCTCCGTGCTCTCATCCCTAAGACTGTCATGGTCCCAACACTTCACATACCTCCGTGCTCTCATCCCTAAGACTGTCATTGTCCCAACACTTCACATACCTCCGTGCTCTCATCCCTAAGACTGTCATTGTCCCAACACTTCACATACCTCCGTGCTCTCATCCCTAGGACTGTCATTGTCCCAACACTTCACATAGCCACAGCAGGGTCCTGGTACGTGACATGTTTTGGGTTATTGTGACGCAGTTTGTAAATCGGCTCCTTGCTATTTATATTATTACTACGCGCTTATGGGACGTCTCTGTCAACGGCATATAATTAAGAGGACTCGTAGATATCAGCGTGGCCGAATGTAAAAGAGCGCTCGATCATAAACTTCCGGTGTACTGATGGCGAGGTAGCGGGTTCAACCCCTACACCGGTCAGCTGGACTAACTTGTTGACTTCTCGTCCTTGACTTGGGTTCGCCTAGTGGCGAGAGACACTGGTAATAGGGACAGCTAACCCACACGCAAACATCAGTCCAGAGTGGACTACACTCGAGTTCAAAGGGAGCGAACAGAAACAAGAGGGCTCGTGTTGCCATGTGTACCTCAATAATCCCACCCCCCTCCCCCCTCCCTTATAATTTGAAAATTGTAGGTCGAGAAGGAAGGTGCCCCTGCTAAATTTCAAACTTAAAAACCGAACTCACAAAAGAATATAAATAACATGCGTGATTCTTGTATGCCCACATTTGATTTTCGTCACTGCTACAGAGTTCGTGCGGTGTGCTGAGATTCTCCCTGTATTATCTATGAGGAGGAGACAGGAACAATTACGGAGCTATCCTTGTGCCTTGAAAGTGATCCCGCGTGAGAAGCAATCTCCCAGATCCTCTCTGTAATCACTCGATCCCCGCTGAATCTCGCCCCTCCCACATTGCCCAGTGTTGTGAAATTCTTGAAGACAGAACGGCAACAGAAGCAACCAAAATAAACCCGAGTCGATGCGGCACCAGAGGGAGAGAACTAATTACCGGCTTTTCAAATCGAGGAAGCGGCGAGGGATATTTATAAAGCGGGGCGTTTTTTTTTTTTATTTTTATTTTTACTGGGAGAAAATGTGAAACAAAAATATTTGAGAATAGAGACGATAGTCCGGAAACAGGGCGGTGGAGGGGGGAGGGGGAGGGGCAGGCATGGGTGGGGAAGTTGCAAGGGGAAATGTCTGTTTTTATCCTACGTTACAGAAATATGAGCCTTATGGCGAGGTCGCGATATGATAGGGAGTGTGTTCAAATATTGAATATAGGATATTTTGCACGTGGATTAGCTTTCCCTATTATCCGTGTCCCTCGCCATCAGGCGACCCCACTACGACTTTCGAGTTACTCGTAATTTACGTCCCAAAGTCACGGACGAGAAGTCAACATTTTAGTGCAATTCACATGTGAAGGGGTTGAACCCGTACCTTAGCATCAGCATGGCGGATGTTTAGAGCGCTCTAATCCACTCGGCCACGCTGGCCTCGAATATACAACATTTGACATCTCGTTGTTTGTTCATTCCTTGTGTGTTAGTGTTTGTTCGTTTGTTGTTTGTTGGTGTTCTTTCTGTCTTCATTACTTGACATTGGAGATATACAAGTACACAATCACAACTGACAAAATGGACGTTGCGGCTAGTGTCACACGACGTTCTTGATGATAATATCACGAAGGTCTTACGATGATATGTTCGTGACATGGTCGTGTGTTGGTTGTTGTATAGGTAACGATACTCCTGGAGTGTAAATTGAGCTATCTAACTGTCTTGCAATATAACTCACCCCCGCAGTGCACATTCACCAGTCATTAAACAAGATTCAGTTGGCGCACATAATAATTTATTACAGAAATAACACAGACCCATGGGTCTGTGTTATTTCTGTAATAAAGGATTTTAGGACTGCATTCACAGCTCGGAGAATCACACAACACAGTTCTCCGTCGACTACCGACTCGTTCGGTATCTAAAACTCAACTCTCTGAAGTCTCCTGACTTCAACACACAAATACACTATCTCTCGCCCCATCCACCCTAGGGTTTTTTCTCTACCCTCACTATTTTATTTCTCAGGACTGCCTGTTTTTCTCATAGCCAGGTCAGTCACTTTACTGTCTCCCACTTTCATCCATTCTTTCTCATGCCCGGTCACTCAACTCAATGTCAATGACCCAGGCTTATGTCAGCTAGGATGACTTCGTTAGCACACAGAAATAAAATAAACGCTGGTAAAGTTACATTAAAACACTATAAAATGTCACATATCTTATTTTTTCAAGACATCTGAACTCTAAGGAGCACACATGAAACTGTGGAATACCGACTACTAACGTCAGCTGACAGGAAGTGATGCAGTGAAGAAAGTGTAAGAACCGATAAAATTAGCATGGACGGGCCAATCTTTATTGGGAAGATACTAGAGGGATGTACACAAAGCAAAGAAAGGAAAGGTACACACATTGAGATGTGGAACCTACAAACGATTGGGTAGCTTTGGGTAGAGTTGTTAGATGATAATATTTTTTGTTTATTGGTTAAATGAAACTGTCTTGGACATTGAGGTGGTAAGGAGAAAGACGTCCCAACTGAACAACGAGGCGCATGTTTTAGAATTTATATTTTTTTCAGGAAATATGCAAGATTTTCATGCGAGACCTGGATATGGGACATGCCATAGTAATCTTCGTAAAAAAAAAAAAAACATATTGGAGAGTAAGGTCGAAGGCGAGCTAGCAAGAGGTAGACAACGGTATAAAAGGGAAGAAAACATCAAGAGATATACCATACTGGAGGGTGAGTTTGGAGGCAAGCGAGGCAGATAACGATGCAAGTGGGAAGATAACATCAAGAGAAGGACACACAACAATCTGACAGAATGTACAGTCAGGGTGAGAGACAGTGTTGGAGATCTTATGCTATCAATCTTCATTGCGGAGACGGCACCTGATTGATTGATGGTGATCTTCACTGTTGAAATGTACAGACACCGGCCTATGAGCATCACTGTTGACGTACCAGAGAATTGGACGCCCGTTGCAGTATTTAATCTATGATCCATTGAGTAAGGCCGTTAAACTTATTTAAATCCGAACATTTCTATGGTTTATAATGTCAAATGTTAAGAAAATTGTTTCCATGAACTTTGTTGTAATTTCATGTTAACAGTTGAATCTATATATGTTCTAGGCGTGAAGGGAATGCTTGGAGCATTACAGAATTTCTGTTGAAAGATTATAGTATGCATGAGAGCAATTGATCACTCCGTCATCATCATCATCATCATCATCATCATCATCATCATCATCATCATCATCATCATCATCATCATCATCATCATCATCATCATCATCGTCGTCGTCGTCGTCGTCGTCATCAACATTATCATCATCATCATCATCATCATCATCATCATCATCATCATCATCATCCATCATCATCATCATCATCATCATCAAGTAATGTCTATGTAAATGTACAAAGCCATGAATGTAATATTATCATGAGTATATGAATGTAATATTATCATATGAGTATCAATCATGTGCCATGCCGGAAAGCGTGGGCGGTCATGACTCGCCATTTCACTCGATCACCAGAGTCGTGGATCAGCTCAGTGTTCCTGTCTCATCCATGCCATGTGGCCAAGCCATCCAGGTATTTTCCTCTTTGTCTTCCTCTTGGTCTGTTTCCCTCGATCTTGCCAGTTGTCACTAAGTTCTCCAATCCATTTCTTCTCATAACATGTCCAAAAAATGTTGACTGTCTACGCCTAATTTCTCTAATCAATTTACGAGTTTCATTTGTCTCCTGTAGTACTTGGTCATTGGTATTTCTGTCTGTCCATGGTATTCTTTGCATTTTCCTCAGAAACCACATTTCTGCAGCCATCAGATGTTTTTCAGCTTGACTGCACATTGTCCATGTTTCACATCCATACAAAAGAACAGGTTCTATGTATCCCCTCAATACTCTTTTTCTCGTTTCAGTTGACATCTTTTTATTAGTCAGAATGTTTTTAATCTTGCTAAAGGCTACTTTCGCCATGGCGATTCTTGTTCTAATCTCTTCAAGGCATCTCCCATCAGATGTTATGACTGTTCCGAGATAATTGTATCTATTCACTTGTTGAAGAATATTCTCATTTACTTGTGTATTACATTGTGGCACTTCGTTCTTCCTAGTGACGACCATAACCGGTGTCTTTTTACAATTTAATTCTAACCCCAGCTACTCACTGTGTACAACAACCGCATCTACTAATTGTTGCAGATCATATGATATGATTATGAATGTAATATTATCATATGAGTATATGAATGCAATATTATCATATGAGTTTATCAATGTAATATTATCATACTAGTATATGAATATAATATTATCGTATGATTATATTAATGTAATATTATCTGTGGGGATGGGGTTACGAATGCAATTCTTAATCAGCATACCGCGTTAAAACCACAGCTGTGGGTGATTTGGAAGCAGACAGCCTTGCGTAGGTTTTCCAACAATGGCATGCGTGCCGGTCGCCCAGAAAGCAGTGGCAAACTACTGAACGTAAACTTGTCCAGGAATCACAAACAGCCAGACAAAAATGCTGGAGTAGACTGCAACGCCCTGTAAAAAATATATATGAATGTATTTGTTGCATACACAAGTTTAAAGGAAGACACACTAAGCAACTTGTCGACACACACTGTTTTGTTCAGAGTCTGTGCTCCTGTGCCGATATCTGTGTGTTCATCTCTGTGTCTTTCTCTTGTTCTCTTGCCATCAAGTTTGCCAGTTGTCACTAAGTTTTCAAGCTGATTTCTCCTCGTAATATTCCCAAAGAATCAGACTTGTCTGCTCCTATTTTCTCTAATCAGTTTATGGTTTCATCTGCGTCTCGGACAGCCTTTTTAGCCTGTCCGTGGCATTTTCGTCACATCTTTCTCAGAACCACATTTCCGCGTCCATTAGACGTTTCTGGAATTTTCTAATGATATACCAGCCTTCCATTTTACTTGATCTGCTCGTGAGTTGGGCCAAGAAACGACACCATAACACTCGTCCTCATTTTCAACAGCCAGCAATGATTATGTGTCCGTCTGGCCTGTCCTCGGTGTCCTGAGTGTCGGCCAGATCCTCTGGTCACTCCCTGCAGCAACATTCTCTCCAGGCCGTGACTATCTATCTGTTCTTTTGTACTGTACACACGATCTATAGAGCCCCGTCTGCCTTACCATGCACCGATACCCCACCCAGCGGTGCAGGCCCAGCCAATCTGACCGCCTGCTCGTTTCCCGCCATACCAGCCTGTCCTGGGGACGAAAACCCAGCAGATGCTCTCTATTTTGTATTGTTGAATGGAAGCCTGCCTCTCCGCTCGAAGCATGCCTGTCTTCACCTTTCTTGGCATACATTGTGAGATCGTTACAACCAAATACACGTGTGTGTGTGTGTGTGTGTGAGTGTGTGTGTGTGTGAGTGTGTGTGTGTGTGCGCGCGCGCACGCGCGTGTGCTGTTTGTCCTCCAGCCAGCGGGTCCAACTTGTAGATTCTTAACTACTGGAGCAACGCTAAGTGAATATTGATAAATTATGGACGATGTTAGAGATAAACTTCAGACGATATTAGAGGTAAATTTGGGACGATTAGACATACACTTAGGACGATATTGGAGGTTAATTGGAGTCTACGAAAGAGGTACTTCAATTTGCCTTACGTCATAGCAGTTATACTATTCTGCCATGCATGGCCACTTATACCAAACCTAACCCAGAAGCTTCTGGAGCAACCTCATAACAGGTGACTCTTCTGTTTTTGTCTTGTTTTAAGTTTTAAGTTTTCTGTTTTCCTAGTTTGCTATCAACAGAGTACCGAACTTTTCTATAGAACCATTTCTTGTGTACGGCAGTGAATACTGGAATGTAAATGAATGCATTAGGAAGAACCTCGAAGCAATGGAGATATGGTTCCTGTATGTTGCTGTACGTATGTTGCGAATTTCTTGGACTTCCAGAGAAACTAACAATGACTGCCGGAAAAAGCTAATAAAAGCAGAACATTATATTCAGCTACAAGGAATAGTCGAACAATGTTTTGTCGTGATTTAATGAGGAGAAACTTAGTTGCTTGCTTTATATGGGACGTCGCAATCAATCCCGGCAATTTGTGGCTGTTTGGGATTTACTAGACAAGTTTACGTTCAGTAGTTTGCCATTGATTTCTGAATGATCGACGCTCATATCATTGTTAAATATCAACATAAGGCGGTCTGCTTCCAAATAGGATGCAGCTGATTTCGAAATCGCGAAAAGCACGGGAAAATATGGTGATACATGGCACAGATCAGCAGGAGGACAGAGAGAGGCAGATGGAGAGGAATGTTGCTGGGAGGCCAAAGACGGTGGCATGTAGGAGTAATATCAATAGACTTAAGACAGATCACCGTTGACAGAGATCTGTAGAGACACATGCATGTTTGTGCCATCCAGCAGGGCACATCATGATGGTGAAGTTTACTTCTCCGGTGTTTGAACTGCCCTTTGGGAGAGTGACGCTTGAACTCAGCTAAATATAGTGACAGTTATTTACAAGTTCAATCAACCGTGACTTCGGCATGACGGCAAGGAGAAATCGCCATCGATTATGCCTGTCCGAGGCGGTAAGGGGCTGGCGAGAAAGGCTCCACAAAGAAAGGATCACCGCCACTGATGTTATCTCACAGATCTGACCGGCCTCGTGGTTTAGCACGCCGACAACATTCCCCGGTGCTGTAATTTTATACAAACATGAAACGGTGATAACTGCGGTTGTTGTTTGTCACCGTGAAGATTATATATTGTTAGTTGTAGATCAAATGTATGAGTGCAGATCAGTGGATATATAAAGCATCGAAGAGTTCCCGTGTTGATTATTCGAGTAGCGATTTGATTAAAAGTTCATCTGGCTTGTCCTTTATCCATCGAGTATCGCCCAGAACTCTACTCCCTCCTTTCGGAGTCAGTCTCTTCAGAAATGGATACAGCAAAATATTGTTGCTATGTCTTCGATCCACGAACCTTATGCAGCAAGAGACACTTTGTGAGTTTCTTGTCTACAAGTTCGATGCAGCAAGAGACACTATGTAAATTTTTTATCTCCAAATTCGATGCCAAAATCTCCCCCGATGGTGTTTCCACCTTGTCGTGGTGGGGGAGCTTGAGCTTCTCAATGACCCTGAGAGCTATGCCGGCGGTGGCGTAGCTACCAGCAGGGCCTCCCAAGCCGGACAGGTCAAAGGAGTAGAGAACAGACAAAGAGAAACACCCTGGTCCTCCAGGTTGGGGGTTGAAGCGTAAGGTTAACATCCCCACCTTTGTAAAAACTATTTTGTTATGAAACAGATACATAAGCCTCGAATTCGGACTGACTTATTTGGACAACGACCTCGGAACGTTAAAGGACTCTTGAGATTTGGAACATGGAATGTACGGACACTATATCGAGCTGGAGCGGCTGAAGAACTAACCCGGGAGCTGGTTGAATATCAAATGGATATAATAGCAATTCAAGAAATAAGGTGGCCAGGAGAGGGTACTTTAGAGCAAAATGGAATGATTGTAATATATGGAGGAAACACCCAAAATAAACATGAATTAGGAACAGGTTTTGTCATCAAAAAAGAGTTATGGGGGAACGTTCTAAACTTTAAAGCTGTTAATGACAGAATTAGTAAATTACGAATAAAAGGTAAATGGAAAAATATAACGATGATTAATGTACATGCACCTACTGAAGAGAAAGAAGATGACGTTAAAGAAGACTTTTATAATGATTTGGAAGATGTCATAGAAGAAACCCCCAAACAGGACATCCTGATTGTGCTGGGAGACTTCAATGCAAAAATAGGTAGAGAACAAACTCATAAAAAAGTGGCGGTATGGAAAGCCTACATACAACTAACTTCAAATGATAATGGATGGAGAGTCATCAACCTGGCAGAAGCCAAAGGACTGCAGATTAGCAGTACCAGACTACAAAGAAAGGATATACACAAACAAACTTGGAAATCATGTGACAAGAGAACCTATAATCAAATAGATCACATTTTAATTAACAACAGAAATGCATCAAACATACAACAAGTTAGAAGTTATAGAGGAGCTGAGTGCCACAGCGACCACTTCCTCGTTGGAGCAAAATTTAAAATAAAACTTAAGAGAGATTTCTATACTAAATTACAAAGATTACACCCAACATATAACAGAGAAAAACTACAAGAAATTACAGTCAAAGAGAAATTTACAGATGAAATAAAATGTAAACTTGAAACTCTGCAAAACCCTTTGGAGGAAAGCGTTGACCAAACTTGGTTGAACATCAAGAATACAATTCAATCTACCGCAGAAGAATGTCTCGGTGTGTTAACCACGCATAGAAAGAACAGATGGTTCAATCAAAAATGTGAAGAAGCAGTCATTAGGAAAAAGAATGCCAGACATTTATGGTTAAATGACATCAACAACATCCAAAAGGAAGAGCAATATAGAAATGAATGTAAAGAGGCTACAAAAATAGTTCGACAGCAGAAGCGAGAATATATGAGTAATATAATCAAAGATATGAAACTAATCACTAATCAACGAATCCAGAAAGTGTTTTAAAGAACTGAAGTCAATGAAACAAGGACACCAACACAACACATGTGGTTTAAAAGACAAAAATGAGAATATGATAAATACCAATGAGGAAATATGCAACACATGGAAAGAATATTTTGTTGAATTACTAAATTGTGAAGCTCCAAGTAGCACTTTCCCACAAGAAGAGGTTCTAACGTGTGAACCACAAATTGAAGAACATGCATTTGAAGAAATCCTATATGTAATCACACGACTTAAAAACAATAAGGCAACTGGGACTGATGGAATTGCTGCTGAATTTATAAAGGCAGGTGGCCATGCATTACATCTAAAGCTATATGAACTAATAATAAAAATCTGGAGGACAGAAGAATTACCCCATGACTGGAAAGAGTCATTATTGATACCTATCTTTAAGAAAGGAGACAAGTTCTAATGTGAAAATTATAGAGGAATATCACTACTGTCCACAAGCTATAAGATACTATCCGCAGTATTACTAAATAGACTAAAACCATATTCAGAAGACATATTAGGTGACTACCAGGCGGGTTTCAGACAAAACAGATCAACAATAGATCAGATATTTATCTTACGACAAATAGCCGAGAAAAATTGGGAATATAAAAGAGATCTCCATAACATTTTTGTGGATTTTAAAAAAGCTTATGATAGTGTCCATAGGAATAGTCTATGGAATGCTATGCAGGAATTTGGAATACCAAGGAAGTTAATCAACATGACCAGACTATTCATGGAATATGCTTATTATATAGTAACATATAAAGGCAGGAAATCAGACCCTTTCCAAATAACATCTGGGCGATGATCTGTCTTGAAACAAGGTGCTGCACTATCGCCGCTACTTTTCAATCTGGCTCTAGAGAAAGTTGTAAGGAAGATAAAGGAGGAAATGTGATATTGGAGGAACATCCAAGCTGCTTGGTTATGCAGATGATATAGATATTATAGGGGGAAATGAACAAAAGACATTGGAAATATTGACTCACTTAAAGGGAAAAGCCCAACAGATGGGGCTGGTTATCAACCAAGATAAGACAGAATATATGGTAATTTCAAGAGAAGGAATGGCTAAAAACTCTGGCCACATACAAGTAGATAATATGACCATTAAAAGAACGGAAACATACAAATACCTGGGTACAATCTTCAACTGCTCCAACATCATAAGGGAAGAAATACAAACTAGAATCAATTCTGGAAATAAGATATACTATGCACTACAACATCTACTAAAATCAAATGCGCTATCTCGTAACACCAAAATCACAATATACAAAACACTGATCAGACCAGTTGTGCTGTATGGCTCTGAAACCTGGAGTACAACGAAAGGAGACGAAGCCTTGTTACAAACCTTTGAGAAGAAAGTTTTAAGACGCATCTTTGGACCCATTAGGGATACACAAAGTGGAGAGTGGAAAAGAAGAAGAAGTAACAATGACATTTATGATCTGTTTAAGTCCCCGCTAATCACTGGTATCATGAAGGCTAATAGACTACAATGGCTGGGGCATATAGAAAGAATTGAAGACAATAGGGAAACAAAACTCGCTTACACTCAGGAAATAAATGACCGTAGGCCCCGAGGTAGCCCCAGAAGACGATGGAGAGATAATATATATACAGACCTACAAGCACTTGGAATCAACGACTGGCAAGAGCAGGTCAACCAGAGAGACGAATGGAGACGGATTGTATCTGCAACAAAGAACTTCAGTGGCTCGGAACGCTGAAGAAGAAGAAGAAGAAATTCGATGCAACAAGAGACACTATGTAAGTTTTCTCCCTACAAATTCTATACAAGAAGAGACACTACGTAAGTTTTTTTTTTTAATCTAACAATTCGATGCAGCAAGAGATTCTATGTAAGTTTTCTCTCTGTGAATTCGATGCAGCAAGAGGCATTATGTAAGTTTTCTAACGATAAATTCGATGCAGTTAAAAAAAAAACTGTATGTTTCCGTTCTCTAAATTCGATAACGAACTACTATCTTCTTTCTATCTGTGAACTCCACGCAGAATGCATCTCGTACTCTTATTTCCAATTTCATCATTGCCAAATCTGTCCTTCCTACAGACGTCTCAGACATGAACCTAATCCAAGGTTTGCCTTCTCCATGTTCAGTCCTCGCATGTCACAGAGATTGCAAACAGTTGGTTGAAATGTCGTTAGCACTGGTTTCTCTCTCTCCCTCTCTCTCTCTCCTCTCTCTCTCTCTCTCTCTCTCTCTCTCTCTCTCTCTCTCTCTCTCTCTTCTCTCTCTCTCTCTCTCTCTCTCTCTCTCTCTCTCTTGTTACATTTATTTTTCAGCAGCTCATTATTCCCGATTGTTCTTCTTCGATTTTCTTCCATCTGTTTTTCCGCTCTGCCAACCTCTTGACAATTCTCCATATGCGTTTAAATTGTCATTTCTTTTGATTCTTTTTTTTCTGGCCTCTTTCTCTCTCTCTCTCTCTCTCTCTCTCTCTCTCTCTCTCTCTCTCTCTCTCTCTCTGCAGTTCTCCCTCTCTCTCTATCTTTGTCACCATCTTATTTTTTCTCTCCCGCTCTCTCTCTCTCTCTGTCCTCTATTTCTTATCTTTCACTCTCATTCTCCACTTGCTCTCCCTCTCTCTGTCCTCTATTTCTTATCTTTCACTCTCATTCTCCACTTGCTCTCCCTCTCTCTGCTCGTCTCTCTTTCTCTCTCCCTCTTTCCCTCTCTTTGTTTTTCTGTCTCTATCTCTCTCTTTCTCTCTTTTCCTATCACCCTCCCCTCTGTCACACAAACTCTCTCTCCCGCTTTCCCCTTCCCTTCCTTTCGTTTCCTCTCTCAGTTCTCTCCACCCTTCTCCCTACATTTGTACTTCTCTATCTCCCAGTTTCTCTCTCTCTGTCTCTTTCCTTCTTTCTCACCTCTACACCTCCCTCCAGTTCTATGTCCCCCCCCTCTCTCTCTCTCTCTGACTCTCCTTCCATTCCTTTCTCTCTCTCTCTCTTCTTCCCTGCTTTCACTTCCCTTTTTTCTCTGTATTCTATCTCACTCTCCTCATCCTTCTATCCCTCTCTCTCTCTCTATCTCAATCTCCCCATCCATCCCTACTCTCTGAATACTTCTATCGACCTCTCCCAATCCTTCTCTCCTCTCTCTGTGTACTTCCCCTCTCTCACCCTCCATCTTTCTTATCTCACTCATTCTTCACATCCCTCTCTCCTCTCACTCTCTTCTCACTCTCCGCCTCTTGAGAACAAACTTATTTTAGCCTCATCGTCTAGCCTTCAGTTCAGGCAGTTCGATAATTAGAACTGTCCTCCCGTGCCTATACCCCAAAGGGACCTCCGTATTGTGTGTCCTCTCTCAAGCTTCTCGTCTTCCTCTATACACGTCGACATTCTGACTCCCTACGTGGCTTTGTTCTCCGCGACCTTCCCTCTTCTCAACGATCATAACCTACCCTCGTAAAGCAATACACACACGCGCGCATGTTTCTGAATCTTGTAAGAAAGTATGTTCATTGTGTGTGTGTGAGTGAATGTGTGTGTGTGTGTGTGTGTGTGTGTGTGTGTTTATTTTGGGAGGAGATGTGTGTGTGGGTGTGATTGTGACTTTGAGGGTCTGTATGTGTTTGTGATGGGAAGGAATATAAGTGCGTGGATGTATGTGTGCGTGAGGGTGTGTATGTTTTAGTGCGTGCGTGTTTGTAGTGGGAAGGAATGTGTGTGTGTGTGTGTGTGTGTGTGTGGGTGTGTTTGTGTGTATATTTGTGTGTATGTGTGGGGGTGGAGGGCGGGGGGGGGGGGGGCTAGTCTGTGGCTTAGTGGTTAGTGATCACAGTTTCCCCCACCCCTCTCTGCATCCCCCCCCCCCCCCCCCCACACACACACACACACACCGGCTGGTCCGAAATATAAGGCAAACTACCGAACGTAAATTTGATCTAACCAATCTCAAATAGCCAATAAATGTTGGGGTTAATTGCCTCCTGTTAAAGGACTTTAAATGTGTCTATAACTCGGTATGTATGTGCAAACATTGGCTATACAAACGCTGGCTATACAAACACGGCTTTACAAACACTGGCTTACAAACACTGGCTATATAAACAGTAACTATTCAAACATTAGCTATACAGACAGTAGCTATACTGACAGTAGCTATACACACAGTAGCTTTACAAACATTAGCTATACATGCGTTAGCTTTACAAACCGTAGCTATACAAACAATAGCTGTACATACTTAGCTATGCAAACAGTAGTTATACAAACTGTAGCTACACAAACAGTAGCTATACAAACAGTAGCTATACAAACAGTAGCTGTACATACATTAGCTATACAAACAGTAGCTATGCAAACAGTAACTATACTAACAGTAGCTGTACAACCAGTAGCGATACAGACAGCAGTTGTACAGAAAGTAGCTGTGCAAACAGTAGCGATACAAACAGTAGCTGTACATACATTAACAATACAAACAGTGACTATACAAACAGTAGCAATAAAGACAGTATCTAAAAAAAGTAACTGTACATACATTAGCTATATCAACAGTAGCTATACGAACAGTAGCTATACGGACAGCAGCTATACAAACATGAGCTATACAAACAGTAACAATACAAATAGTAGCTGTACAAACAGTAGCTATACAAACGCTAGATCTACATACAGTGGCTATACACATAGTAGTTATACTAACAGTAACTGTACAAACACTAGCCATACAAACACTGCCTATACTAACAGTTGCTATACAAACAGTAGCTATACAAACAACCAGCTTTACAAACACTGACTTTACAAATACTGACGTAACAAACACTGACTTTACAAACACCGACTTTACAAACACTGACTTTACAAACGCTAAATTTCCAAACACTAACTTTACAAACACTAATTTTACAAACACTGACTTTACAAATACTGAATTTATAAACACCCATTTTACAAACACTAACTTACAAATGACTTTACAAATGTTGATTTTTACAAACACTAACTTTACCAATACTAACTTTATAAATACTAAGTTTACAAACACTAACTTTACAAACACTAACTTTACAAACACTAACTTTACAAAACACTAACTTTACAAACACTACCTTTACAAACACTAGCTTTACAAACAATAGTTTTACCAAAAATAGTTTTACAAACACTAACTCTAAAAACACTAACTTTAAAAACAATAGTTTTACAAACACTTACTTTACAAATACAAACTTTACAATCACTAACTTTACGAACATTAGTGTTATAAACACTAGCTTTACAAACAATTACTTTACATACACTAACTTTACAAACACTAACCTTACAAACACTACCTTTACAAACACTAACGTTACAAAAACTAATTTTACAAACACTGCCTTTACAAACAATAGTTTTACAGACACTAACTTTACAACAATAGCTTTACAAACACTAACTTTACAAACACTAACTTTACAAACACTGACTTTACAAACAATAGTTTTACTAACAATATTTTTACCAACACTAACTTTAAAACCAATTGTTTTACTAACAATAGTTTTAAAAACACTAACTTTACAAAAACTGACTTTACACACACTAAATTTACAAACACTACCTTTACAAACACTAACTTTACAAACACTAACTTTACAAACACTGACTTTATAAACAATTGTTTTACTAACAATAGTTTTATAAACACTAACTTTACAAACACTGACTTTACACACACTAACTTTACAAACACTAGCTTTAATGGCAGGAGCAAGCTTAGACAAACGACCCAGTACCAGCTTCTCCTCCGCAGAACATGAGCTAAGGACCTAGTTCCCTACTTCGTGTGTACGGAAACGTATTTAGGTTAGAACACCAGTATTCAGACACTCTGCCTTTTACCCTAACTCTAACACTAGCGCTGGACACACCTCTTAGAAATATTCAACAACAGCAATAAACGAGTTAAGTCCCATGTCCTTTGCAGTACGTCGCAACCAACCGCAGAAATTTTTGTCTGTTTGTGGATTTTAGGCAATTTCACGTTTAGTAGTTTGCCATTACTTTCTAAACAGACCAATGCTCACGCCATTATACAAATCAGAGAAAAGCGGTCTGCTTCCAAATTTTACGCAGCTGCATTTCGAACACGGTATCTGGGATCGTTAAACTGCGTTCACAGCCCGCACCGCCCCCCAAGCCACAGACACGGACAACAACAAACAAAAAACACGCAATGATAATCTAGAAAAGCAATAATTATAGACACCAGAAGACGAACCTCTATGGCAAGGATAGCTTTTGCCAGATGGAAAACATACCACTAAACAGCTGTTTATTGCAATGAAAATAAGAGTGCTATATAGAACTTATAATGTTGTATGCAAGTGAAACATGGAAAATTAGCAGACAAGCTGGCAAACATCGACTGGTAGCGGATACTGCGATGAGGAAAATGCAAGGAATGCAAACCATTGCGACAGTCCTGCGAGAAACACACGGAAACCGTAAATTAATTAGAGAAATTAGACGTAGCCAGCCAACATTATTTGGGCACGTTTTGAGGAGAACTAAATGAATTGAGTTGAGTCAAGAACCCACATCACAGCACTTGGGACATTTCCATATGTGCCCCGTTCTCATCTTCAACAGCCAGAATCCCAATAGTAATGGTATCAATAGTCGTCTGATTATGTGTCCTTCTGGTCTTTCCTCTGGGAGAAATAGAGTGTTGAAGTGCTATATAAAGGAGAAATAAACTAGAGAACTTAGTGACAACTGGTAAAATTGGTAGGGGAAAGAGCAAGGGTGACGACAGAGAGAAAAATACCTGGATGGTTTGGCCACATGACATCGTCGGTACAAGACCACAGAGCTGATTCACGACTCCGGTGACCGTGTGAGATGGCCAACTTTGACCGCCCACGCATGGCACATGAGGATGATAAATAACAATAAACAAGACACCAACAGCCACAGAATAAACAAAATGTCCACAAACCAAATAATAAATATGATAGCAACAAAGAAACAGTCACCACAATAACCAGCCAATAATAGCATGTAAGGTGTGGAGTTTTTCTCTGTCAGGGGCAGAAATAAAACTCTAACCTGCCCAGTTCGCGTCGGCTGCACTAGCCAGGCGGCCTGAATTCCTCAGGTTCAAACCCCGCCCCCGCCCCACCTGGCCATACACCGCAAGGTACTATAGGCAGTAAATGGCAGACAGTTTTGACAAGACACCAACAGCCACAGAATAATCAAATTATCCACAGACTAATTAAACCAGTGGTTCTCAACCGGTGAGGGAATTCCACCTTCCTCCCCCCCCCCCCCCCCCCCCCCAGGTGGCGATTTAGGGTTTCCAGGGGGAGAATTAAGATTATTTCAAGATAGCTTTAATACAAGAACCGATTACTTGACATTGTTTTTCCCTCCATATTTTACGGTTCTGTACTTCTCGCCTTTCTTAACTTCGTTGTATAACGTAAGTATACCCGCAAATCGCATTTTATGTAGACGTTTAGACTTGTTCTAGTATGTGTTATTAAATTTAGCTTCCATGTTTTACGCACACTGTGTAGGGGGGGGGGAGGATTTATAGGGAGAAAATACGAAAAGGGGGTGGGGTGACATTCTGAACATATGGTGAAGGATTGCATGGGCCAAAAAAATGGCTGAGAACCACTGGACTAAGCAATACATATGGCAGTAACAGAACGAACGAACGAACGAACAAACTTTATTTTCAAAAGGTTAAGAATTGGGCACGCAGGCCTGTCTAACATTCTACCCTTCTATCACTGTCTTTCATACATTATTTCATTCATACACTATTCAAGGCTAACAGAGAACAGCAACAATATAAAAGATATGCATTATAAAGGCATGGACAAAATGCGAACATCAATACTATATACGACTCAGTAATATTAGATAATGGTGTGACACTTGTTATTAGCTATGTGGAATATACTGGCCTACCAAAAGGGACTGGCTGTTACACTAGGGTTTTGTTATTATTATTGTTTCTATTATTAAGGGGGAAGGTGATCCGTACTAAGATAGTATTCGAATAATTTGCGATTATATGTATGCAGCAGTAATGTACAGAAAACAGTGAACACAATAACAAGCCAATCACAGCATTATACAAGACACCAACAGCCACAGAATAAACAAAATATACACAAACTAACAAATACATATGACAGCAACAGGAAAACAACGAACACAAACAACAAACAGCCAACACAAAAACAATTAACAAATAATGAAGACAATTTCAACAAACCTCCTTGACACAGCACTCCCCTGACCCGCAAGCTGATTGGTTCCACGGTGCACACGTGATTCCGTCTTCTCTTTGAAACCATGGAGACGATGGGCGTCTGTACGTGTCAGAGCGGGCTTCGTAAAACGTTATCTGAAATATTGTAAGAGCAGGCTTCTTAAAATGTTATCTGAAATATTGTAAGAGTGTAAGGTTTTGTAAATCAATCAATCAATCAATCATGTACCATGCCGGGAAGCGTGGGCGGTCATGACTCGCCATTTCACTCGATCACCAGTGTCGTGGATCAGCTCAGTGTTCCTGTCTCGTCCATGCCATGTGGCCAAGCCATCCAGATATTTTCCTCTCGGTCTTCCTCTTGGTCTGTTCCCTTCGATCTTGCCAGTTGTCACCAAGTTCTCCAATCCATTTCTTCTCATAACATGTCCAAAATATTTTGACTATCTACGTCTAATTTCTCTAATAAGTTTACGATGTTCATTTGTCTCCTGTAGTACTTGGTCATTGGTTTTTCTGTCTGTCCATGGTATTCTTTGCATTTTCCTCAGAAACCACATTTCTGCAGCCATCAGATGTTTTTCAGCTTGACTGCTCATTGTCCAAGTTTCACATCCATACAAAAGAACAGGCTCTATGTATCCCCTCAACACTCTTTTTCTCGTTTCAATTGACATCTTTTTATTGGTCAGAATGTTTTTCATCTTGCTAAAGGCTACTTTCGCCATGGCGATTCTTGTTCTAATCTCTTCAAGGCATCTCCCATCAGATGTTATGACTGTTCCAAGATAATTGTACCGATTCACTTGTTGAAGAATATTTCCATTTACTTGTATATTACATTGTGGCACTTCTTCTTCCTAGTGACGACCATAACCTGAGTATTTTTACAATTTAATTCTAACGCCAGTTGCTCACTGTGTACAACAACCGCATCTACTAATTGTTGCAGGTCATGCGCATTGTCTGCAATTAATACTGTATCATCTGCATATCTAATGTTATTGATGTTTCGTCCTCCAATGCTGATTCCATTTATATCCTCTACATTTCTGAAAATATTTTCACTGTATAGGGAAAAAAGATCTGGAGACATCACACATCCCTGCCTAACACCTCCCTTAATTGGCTGATACTGTCCCACTTCATTATCAATCCTTATTGCAGCTTGTTGTTTCCAATATATGTTTTTTATAAGTCTAATGTCTTTCCCATCAATTTGTAGATCTGCAAGCATATCCACCATGTTGACATGTCTAACTCTATCAAAAGCCTTTGTATAGTCAATAAAGCAAAGATGTATATCCATGTTTACTTCTATAGCACGTTCAATAACTGTTCGCAGCATATACACAGCATTTACTGTACCCTTTCCTTCTACAAACCCACATTGTTCTTCCCCTATTTCAGGTTGTATCTTCTTCCTCACTCTTTGCATGATAATTCTTAGCAAAATCTTTGTGATGTGACTCGTTATACTAATTGTTCTATGTTGATCACATTCCAAGGTTCCTGATTTCTTTGGGATTGTAATAAATACAGAGTTACATAATTCAGGAGGTATATCTCCAGTATCATATAATGTGTTCAGCAGTCTGGTGACTTGCTCTAGTCCAAATTCTTCTAAAGCTTTAATCATTTCTGTTGTGATGTTATCTGCACCGGGGGCCATGCCAGCTTTCATATGCTTAAGAACATTTCGAACCTCCATCTCCAAAATTGGCGGTCCTTCATGATTAAATCTAATATCATACTGTTCGTCTCTGTTATCATCATAAAGGTGTTTCACATTATCTGTCCATACATGTAGAATCTGGTCTTTTTCTATTATGATTTTGCCATCTTTAGTTTTTAGACACCCTGTTGATGTACTTGTTCTTTTATTAGTAAGTTCCTGGATTCTTTTGTGCACTAATTTGGAATTTTGACTGTTGTGTTGGTTTTCAATTTCTAAGCACTTTTCCTCAAGCCATGCTTCTTTTGCCTCCCTACATAATATTCTGACTTGTCTGTGAATTTCTTCATATTTGACAGAATTATTTTTGTTGAGTCTTCTTGTTTCCATGAGGTGTATAATTTCTTCAGTCACCCATTTCTTACGACCCACCTTCTCTAAATTTGGAATAGTTGTTTCTGCAGCCACATTGATTGAATTCTTCAACGTTTCCCATTGATCATCGACATCCTGGAATAATATCTCTAGATCAGACAATATTTCAAATCTGTTCTGTACTTCTATGTTGAATTTGTTTTGTATTTCCTTGTCATTACTCAATGTACACAAATCATATTTAGTGTTTCCTGTTATATACTTGACTTTCTTCAACTTTATCCTCAATGTTCCTGTGAGTAATCTGTGGTCACTATAACAATCAGCACTGGGAACTGTTTTTGCTACTGTTAGCGCGTTTCTAAATCATCTGTTAATGAGAATGTAGTCAATCTGGTTTCTAATCCTGCTATCAGGACTCCTCCATGTCCAACGTTATCTGAAATACTGTTTAAAAAAAAGTGGGGGGGGGGGGGGGGGGGGTGGTACTTTGTAAATCGTTTTTTGAAATATTGTAAGAGCGGGTTTTGTAAAACGTTATCTGAAATATTGTTAATTGTAAGAGCGGGTTTTATGAAACGTTATCTGAAATATTGTAAGAGAGGGTTTTGGGAAACGTTATCTGAAATATTATAAGGGCGGGTTTCGTAAAAGGGTATCTGAAATATTGTAAGAGCATGTTTCGTAAAACGTTGTCGTTATCTGAAATAATGTCAGAGCGGGCTTTGTAAACTGTTATCTGAAATACGATTTTCAAACATGATTTTCGAGGGTTAAAAATGTGTTTGTTACATTCAGTGGCGTGCAGAGGTTCTTTGATGCCCGGGGCCAACCCCTTGATTGGATGTCCCTAAATTGTTCTTTCCCTAATTCATTCCCCCTCCCCTCCCACTGCACTGTGCTGCCCCCTCTCCCCTTCCCCGAGGAAATTTTTGAGAATTGCACATTGCCGTATGGTACATTTAGCCTATTTTGACGATCGGAAACCGAATTGTAGACTTTGTATTTTATACTTAAGAAGTTAAGCTACTATTACTAATCATAGTATAGCCTGTATGGAAAACATGACATGAAACTTTATTCAAATTAAATATATATGTAATATGTCAGCACTCAGTCTCAGCGGTCAGCCACATACCCACATTTATTAAGTTCGATTCCCTAAATTGGATCTCCTGTCACAAAACACTTGAACTACTTCACTTTTTACATCCCTGGTGATGAATTCTTGTTCAATACTGATTAAAGCAAGGTTAGTCAGCCGTTCTTGTGACATAGAAGACCTGAGGTGTATTTTTATTAATTTCAATTTTGAAAATGACCCTTCACAACTTACGATTGAAAATGCTATGGTCAGTAGTAGTCTATATGCAACGCACATCGTCGGAAACACATCCCTTCCAAACTGTAGTAACGACTCTAGAACATCTTTAGGATCGGGCGGAACTGTATTACCTCCAGCTTGAAAGAGCATCACAAAGTCAATTATTTCATCATATAACTGAACGGCCTTCACATCATTATCATAATAGCGTTCAAAGTCCGAACATTCCTTCTGTAATTTCTCTCTTTCTTTTTCATCTGCAATTGCGACTGCGACTGAATGTAAATTCAAAAGAAATGCAAATCGGTCTCTGAGTTCTTGAAGGCGAACAGTGCGGTCTTCAATTTCCGTTTTTAATCTGTTCATGATCTCTACCATTACTCTATTCATTTCTTGCTGTGCCGTCAATCCACTATCTCGTGCTGATTCGCCAGCCATCATTCTTCTTCTCCTTGTTCGTGCAATTGCAATTCCCCATTTCTCACAATATTCGTCAGCTGAATGTATTGCATTGTGGATAATGTCGTCATTTTTCAAACTCAAGATTTGCACAAGCCCCTTTAGATCACAAGAAGCTTCATAGAACCCCATTTTCGGATCTTGCAAACGTTTTGTTACTTTCTATATTAACGCTAAAATCGGGTACCAAAAATGTAATAACGATATAAACGAAAATTGTTGAATAGAGTTCAGAAGCGAACCTGCATCGCATTTCGTTTCCCTAGAAAAGTCTCTTTCCTGCAGGTGTTCAAGGCTGGCAATAACGTTGTCCAACTCCGCGTGGATGATTTGCACAGAGTCATGGCGAGAACTCCATAGTGTATCACATTGTCTTTTGACAGTTCGAGAGGTAAATGATTTTAAGACCTCCCAACGGGAGGTGGGTGAAGAAAAAAAAGTAAACAGCTTTTCCACAACTTCAAAAAATGTAACGACAATAGGTTCCATCTCACTTGCATGGACACAGGCCAAATTGAGGCAGTGGTTCTCGCAATTCACAAACACAGCTTTTGGGTTAATGTCAAGAATTCTCTGTTGGACACCTGCCCTCACTCCAGCCATAACTGCACCATTATCATATTCTTGGCCACGACAGTCATTGGTGGCAATGTTATCTTCTTCTAATTTTTGAAGAATTTCCGTTACCAAGCTTATTGCATCTTTCTTGTTGACTTGGAAATATCCCAGAAATACCTCCTTTATTTCTACCTTTCTATTGTCATCATCAATATGAACATAACGTAAAATTTCGGATACCTGATCTTCATGGGCAATGTCTGGAATAGAATCCAACATTATGCTGAAATACTTGGCATCCTTAATTTCTGAAATAATGTTTTTCTTAACTGTTTCATCAAGAATATCGATTATTTCGTTTTGACTTCTGTTGGACAAATACGTTACACTTTTTGGCTTATCTTTCCCTCTCTGCGCGTGTTCCCCCAAGATAACATCATATAGTTGCTAAAAAAAAATTCCTGTATTTTCGCTTATTGTCTCCTCTGGCTCCGATAAATATGAAATTCCTTCTCCTCGATGCCCAAGAAGGACCAGATTATGTTTTGCCAAAAATGAGATAACCTCGACAATCCGTTCAGTTATTGCTTTCCATTTCTTCTTCATAACGGACATTTGCTGTTGAAGTTCAGCATCTATCGTAGTAGAAATCTTGACTCGACCGACTTACGAGGGTCAGGTATTCCCTAATGCGAGCTCTATGAGAAGGGCTTTTCTCATGATCAGGTATTCGAGGACTCAATTTTCTCCAAGTAGAGAAACCTTTTTCCTGGCTAAAATTTGACATAGACGACCGCTATGGAGAGTATCTTCTTCTTCTTCTTCTTCTTCTTCTTCTTCTTCTTCTTCTTCTTCTTCTTCTTCTTCTTCTTCTTCTTCTTCTTCTTCTTCTTCTTCTTCGTTCATCCGGAGTTTTTATTTCTTTTTTCCGCACGTGATTGCGTTGACTGTTTACAGCAGAGCTGCCTTCTTGCGTCGTTAGGCCGACACATCCGTCTTCTGCGGGAATTTGTTGACCTGGTTAACCTTCCCGGGGGTTTCTTGGGACGCTTGACTTTCACTGTTGTGGTGTTATCCCCCATCCCAGCTGGCCCATATAGAACAGCCAAAGACATCCTGGTCAGCCCTCAAGGGAAGGCAGGGGCAGACCATGGGCATTCCCCGCCATCCAAGGAGGCTTCCATACTTGCAGAGCCGACACATAGCGCTCTGGTACTGGGCTCACCCAAGGAATCGTCACGTCCCGCACATGGCTGCTCACTTCCGTATATTGGGCCTTCCGTTCACCATAGGCTGTTCTTCCGGAAACCAGAAGAATGCAGTCTGCAGATGACATCCACACAGTGAGCTTTCGATTCGGACTTTCCACGTAATGGATTTGCTATCCAAGCAATATTCCATTTCGTGCCACTAGGACACTTTTTCCACCTTTTATGAAGCCCTCACAGTGAGTTTTCGATTTGGACTTTCCACGTAATGGATTTGCTATCCAAGCAATATTCCATTTCATGCCTCTGGGACGCTTTTGTAACCGACATACCTGTGGTATGAAGTGTGGCAGTCTAAATACTTCTTCATGCACCTTTAGATGTCAACCTGAATGTAGTTAAAGTAAGCTGCAGTCAACTTGAGCTTGTTGATATCTCCATAGAGCTTGTCCTCAAATGAAGCAGGTGTGGGCCAAAATATCTTTCTCTGTTCTGCATATATTGGGCACTCCTGCAGCAAATGTTTAGCTGTCATTTTACCAGTTCCACAATTACATTCATCGGTATCTCCTATCTTTAGTTTATTGAACAAGTGGTATTTCAGCCTGTTATGTCCTGTGCGGAGTCTGAAGATTGCTACTTGTTCTCTTCGGTCGAGTTTGTAATATGCATCATCCTTCTGGTGGCCTGGATGCTCTGATTCCCATTTGGTTCTATAAGTGCTTTTTATAAACCTCTTTGCCTCATTATAGGTTATGTCTATGTCAGGCTGTGGTAGTCGTCCGCCCTCTTTTGCTAGTCTGTCAGCCTCTTCATTTCCAGGTATACTGCAATGTGATGGGATCCACTGTATTACAACTTTTTTGGATTTCTGGCATAGACCATGGAGTGCTGCTCTTAGGTCAGCTAGTTCTGTGCTGTTTTTGCTCTTCAGTATTGAGACAGCTGACTTTGCATCTGTGAAGATAGCTATTTGCTTCTCTTTATTTTCCTCCATCAAGAGCATTTCTGCTGCAGTTTTCAAAGCCTCTACCTCTGCTTTGAAGTTACTTGAAAATTTTCCAGTTGCCACTGACTGTGTTTTTTTTCACTCCATTTTTTTAATTTAGGAGAATTCCTCCTCCTCCATTTTCTATTGAATTTTTGGCTGATCCATATTTATATGCATGGGTCCAATTGCTGCTTGGGTAATGTTCTTTTATGTAGTTTAGGGTTATTTTTCTTCTTTCGGTTTCATTCTGAGTGTTCTTTTTCTCAATACCAGGAATGTTTTCTATCATCTCAGGCAGTTGCTGCTGTCTCCAAGCTGGGAACTTGTGTGCATTGTAAATGGGTTTGACTGTTGATATGTTAAGTATAGGATCTGCCCTAATCTTTCGTTTTGCAGTTTCTACAAAGTTGCTACGCTTCAGTCTTCCCTTTCCAAAACCATTAAACCTGTTATACATAGGGTGGTCTGTCAATCTTCTAAATTTTTCTGCTTGTTGCTGGGCTGTGCTATCTCTTCTGTCCTGCATTGGTTGTAAACAAGTGATCTTTTCTAGTTCATTAATAGGCGTTGTCTTCAGGCTTCCAGTTATGATTCGCATTCCTTGATTTTGGACTCTACTTATTTTGTTAAAGTTTCATTAGCTGATGTTGCCCAAGCTGCAATGCCATATTCCAGTACTGGCCTCACCCGTCCAGTATATAACTTCTTGAGAACTTTCTCATCTGCTCCCCACGTTGTACCAGCAAGCTTTTTCATGATTGCCATTCTTTGCCTTGCTCTTGTTCGATTTTTGTCAACCTGTGTCTTCCATGTCAGGCGACGATCAAATGTGACTCCTAGATAGTTTGGATTTTCTTCATGGCGCATTATTTTTCCATTCAGTACCAGCTTAGTTTGCTGAGTTTTATTTGAGAGGGAGAACACTGTGCATGTTGTTTTCTCCTCACTTATCTTCACTAGCCATGATTTTGACCAGTCCTCTAGCGCTAATAAGGCTTGCTGTATTCTGCTGTTAGCTGTACTAATATATTCTTCAGATGTCCATATGGCTAGGTCATCTGCAAAGGAGGATGTGTGTACTCTGGCTGGAAAATTTTCCGTGATGTCATTTATATATGCTAGGAATAATGTTGGTGAAAGAACTCCTCCTTGGGGGACACCTTGCTCCAACAGCATCATTTTGCTGGTTTGTCCTTGTACTTTTGTCCTGGCAGTTCTGTTCTCAAGGTAGTGGCTGATCCATTTGTACATTTTCCCACAAACATGCATTTTTTGCAGTTTTACTTTCAGTCCTTCCTTCCATACTTTATCAAATGCTTTTTCTAAATCTATCCAGACCGCTAGTGTGTGCTTTTTCTCTTGGAAGGCATCCTCTATTTCCTGAGCTATATAGGTTATTTGATCTTCAGTGGATCTGTACTTTCTGAATCCTGCTTGGTGTGGTGTTAAGAGTTGGTTTTCTTCCAGATGCCATGTTAGCCTGCCATTGATAATGCGTTCCATTAATTTTCCTACACAGCTAAGTAGACTGATAGGTCGATAGCCATTTGGTTCTTCCAGGTCTTTTCCTTTCTTTGGGACTGGTATTAGTATAGCTTCCTTCCATGCCTGTGGGACTATTCCTCTCTTCCAGCTGTAATTTAGGACTGCTAGTAGTTTCTTTTTTGCCTTAGTGCCTAGTCCTATTAGCATTTCATTTGTGATTCCATCCTTTCCTGGTGATTTCTTCTTTTTTAGGGTATTCATTGCCTGTTCCATTTCTTCCATTGTTAGATTTGCCATCATATATTCTGCTGTTGTCTCTGTATTACTATGATGTATCTGTTTATCTTGATTGCTTTCTTCTGTTCGATTGTAATATCAATGTGGTTTGCACTGGCATAGTGTTCCATTAGTGCATTTGCAGCCTTTTCCCCTGTAAGCAAGGCATTTCCTTGTTTAATTGTTATTTGTTTGTTTCTAGGTCCTTCATTGTTCATGGCTTTCACTAGTTTCCATAGTTTGTTTCCATTCCTGTCAAAGTTCAGGTCTTCTGTTTTTTTCCCTCCAACAATCTCTTGTTGTTTGAATTACTGTTCTTTTATATTCTGCTGAGATGGCTTTGAGAGAGATGTTCGCTTCAGTTGTTTGTTCTCTCTCTGCTGTCTTCCTGGCATCTACAACTTTGTCCTCCAAAATTTTTAGTTCTTCAGTCCAGTATGGTGTGTAATTTTTCCTCGCCCCACTTGGAATAGACTCGGTGGCCGCCTGTATTATTGCTCTGGTTAGACTTTCTACCATTTGCTTCATGCTGCCATATCGTGTATTTATGTTTTCACAATATTTGTCTGTTAGTATGGCAAATCTGTCTCAATCTTCTCGTTTGTAATTCCAGCGGGGCAAAGGCTTTTGCTCCTGTGGAACATACTACATTTTCATTACAAGCTTGATTGGTCTGTGGTCACTACCTGCTAATTGGTCAAGCACATAGCGATCGATTTTGTGGAGGGTGTCTCCTGTGCAGAAAGCTAAGTCTGGAGTAGAAGTGGTAATCTATCTTCTGGAGTAGAAGCTCGGTGTGTCATCCGCTTTGTTGAGTAGATGGAGATTTGAGTCCATTTCCCAGCCCTCCACTTCATCTCCTCTTTTGTAAATATCTGAGTATCCCCATCTTTCTGAACGGCTGTTAAAGTCTCCGACAATAATGCATTGTGTGTCAATTATTTTCATGTTTGAGAGTGTAAGGTCCTTATCTGCTGGGCTATACAGATTGTAAATTCTTATTTTCACGTCCTTTATCATAATATCAACACCTATAATTTCCGTTTGGTTGTCAGAGATCACAGATACTTCGCTGCAAGGTATTATATTTCGTGTAAGTATTAGAACTCCTCCTACAAAGGAGGAGTTCTAATACTTACACGAAATATAATACCTTGCAGCGAAGTATCTGTGATCTAATTTGCGGTCGAAATGTGTGGCCTGATATCCCCTGACTGAGAATTTGCGATTGGCGTTGAAGTGTGTCTCTTGAATGCATGCCACATCTATTCTATCTTTATTAAGACGCTTTGATAGGGAAACTTTCTTGTTATAAACTCTTTCGGCATTCCACTGTAGTATGTTGAGTGTCCGGGGTGTTTGGTCAATAGCTCTTAACCTACTCCTCTGTGCCTTGACTCCACAGCACAGGGGAAGGTGACCACCAGTAGTCATGGGTGGACCCCCTCGAGGCATCGATTTCGAGAAATCGATTTCTTCAAATAGCCAAAATCGTTTCCCCCCCCCCCCAAATGTGCTAAAATCTTCTTTATCTTCCACTTCCTTATCCATCCATCCATCATGTGCCATGCCGGTAAGCGTGGGCGGTCATGTTTTGCCATCTCACTCGATCACCAGAGTCATGGATAAGCTCCGTGTTCGACATGCCACGTGGCCAAGCCATCCAGGTATTTACTTCTCGGTCTTCCCCTTGGTCTCTTCCCTTCGATCTTACCAGTTGTCACCAAGTTCTCCAAGTCATTTCTTCTCATAACATGACCAAAAAATTTTGACTGTCTATGTCTAATGTCTCTAATCAGTTTACGATCTTCGTTTGTCTCTTGAAGGACCTCCTCATTGGTCTTTCTGTCTGTCCATGGTATTCTTTGCATTTTGCCCAGAAACCACATTTCCACAGCCATGATGTTTTTCAGCCTGACTGCTCATTGTCCAAGCTTCACATCCATATAAAAGTACAGGTTCTATGTAGCACCTCAACACTCTTTTTCTCGTTTCAATAGACATCTTTTTATTGGTCAGTATGTTTTTCATCTTGCTAAAGACTACCTTAGACATGGCGATTCTTGTTCTAATCTCTTCAAGGCATCTGCCATCAGATGTTATTACTGTTCCGAGATAATTGTACCTATTCACATGTTGAAGACTATTCCCATTTACTTGTATATTACATTGTGGTATTTCTTTCTTCCTAGTGACAACCATAATCTGTGTCTTTTTACAGTTTAATTCTAACCCTCGTTGTTCACTGTGTGTAACAACTGCATCTACTAAATGTTGCAGGTCCTGTTCATTGTCTGCAATCAAGACTGTATCGTCTGCATATCTAATGTTATTGATGCATCGTCCCCCAATGATGATTCCTTCCATATCTTCAATGTTTCTGAAAATACTTTCACTGTACAGATCTGGAGACATTACACATCCCTGTCTCACACCTCTCTTAATAGGCTGATATTGACCTACTTCATTATCAGCTCTTATTGCAGCTTGTTGTCTCCAATATATGTTTTTTACAAGTCTAAGGTCTTTTCCATCAATTTGTAGATCTTCAAGCATCCTTATCATGTCGACATGTCTCACTTTATCGAAAGTCTTTGTGTAGTAAATAAAGCAACGGTGTAGATCTTTGTTTACTTCTATAGATCTTTCAATTACGGTTCTCAGTAAATACACAGCATTTACTGTACCCTTGCCTTCTACGAACCCACATTGTTCTTCTCCTATTTGAGGTTGTATTTTCCTCCTAATTCTTTGCATGATAATTCTTAGCAAAATCTTCGTGATGTGACTCATTATACTAACTGTTCGATGTTGATCACATTCCAAGGCTCCTGATTTCTTTGGGATTGCAATAAATACAGAATTACATAATTCATGAGGTATATTTCCAGTATCATATATTGTATTAAGCAGACTGGTAACTTTATCTATTCCATATTCTTCTAAAGCATTAATCATTTCTGTAGTGACGCTGTCTGAACCGGGGGTCTTGCAAGATTTCATATGGTTAAGAGCATTTTGAACCGCCATCTTCAAAATGGCTGGTCCTTCATTATTATTTTGAACATCGTAGTGTTCGTCTCTGTTGTCGTCATAAAGGTTTTTCACGTAATCTGACCATACATGTAAGATCTGATCTTTTTATATTATGACTCTTCCATCTTTTGTCTTTAAGCAGCCTGCTGATGTACGTGTTCTTTGATTAGTAAGTCCTGGATTCTTTTGTGCATTAGTTTCGCATTTTTACTGTTGTGTTGTTTTTCAATTTCTTCGCAGTTTTTCTCAAGCCATGTTTCTTTTCCCTCCCTACATAAGGTTCTGACTTTTCTGCGAATTTCTTCATATTTGGCAGGATTATTTTTGTTCTGTCTTCTTGTTTCCATTAGTTGTAAAATTTCTTCAGTCATCCATGTCTTACGGCCCACTTTCTTTAATTTTGGAATAGTTTTTTTCTGCTGCACAAATGATTGAATTCTTCAGCATTTCCCATTGATCATCTACATCTTGAAATAGGATCTCTAGATCAGACAATAAATCAAATTTGTTCTTTACTACTATGTTAAAATTATCTTGTATTTCTTTGTCAGTTTTCAATTTGCACAAGTGATATTTAGGGTTTCCTGCTATATACTTGACTTTCTTTAACTTTACCCTCAATGTGCCTGTAATTAATCTGTGATCATTGTAACAGTCTACATATGGAACTTTTTTTACGACTGTTAACGCTTTTCGAAACCTTCTGTTAATCAGGATGTAATCTATCTGGTTTTTAATTCTGCTGTCTCGACTCCTCCATGTCCATAATCTTCTAGGATGCTGTTTAAACCACGTGTTTCCTACAACCATTTCTTGTTCTTTTGCCCATTCTACAAGTCTGTATCCTCTTTCATTTCTTTCTCCCAAACCATGGTTGCCTGCACTGCATCCATCGCCTTGCTTTTTTATTGTTGCGTTGAAATCACCCATTATGATATTTATTTCAGATTTTTTTGCAGTTCTTCAAAGCACAGACTCCATGTCTTTATAAAATTCCTCTATACTTTCTTCACTGCATTCACTTGTTGGGGCATATACTTGAATGATATTTATTTTAAAAGGTCTTCCGTTTAAATTTACTAGTAGAACTCTGTCTGACACAGCTCGATATCCTTTGACAGAATTTGATGTTTGTTTATCTAATATAGTGGCTACACCTCTTTGCTGTTCTTCTCCCCCAGAGTAAATAATCTTATAATCCTCTCCTGTTCTTATCCCTGCCCCTTTCCATCTCGTTTCCGATATTCCTAATATGTTAGTCTTCTCTCTCTCCATTTCTTGTTTGATGTTTTCTAATTTTCCTTATATGAATCATCATTCTGACAATGAGACTGGGAAGACTGAGGACTCCCAGGAGGAGAGACAGTATTTTGTTCTGATTGAGCTGCAGATGAATCCTCTGAGTCCGAGCCAGCACTGTCATCATGATCATGATGATCATCGTTTACTTCTTCATGTTCAACAACTTGTTCTTTACTTCTATTTATCCATTTATCTATTGTCCCTCTTTGACGGAACTGTTCTTCGTATCTGGCCCTCTTTTTGTTCCTGTTCTGTGTTCCACTCGCTTGAACTTTTCCATCTGTGACATTGGGAATAAAAACCATCAATAAAAAAGAATAAAGAAACCCACTCTTTTTAAACAATTAATGGGACTAAACCCCGGCATGAAGACAAACACACATTTAACATAGATCAGTTACACTTGAGTCTTGAGTGTTGCGGCTAATTGCCGACTTGCGCACTCATGTCTTACTTCGCCATATATTGTATATATAAATATTTGCATGGCGATTTATTGGCGGCCGGTTATTAGTAACTTGTAATGAAATAGTTGCAAGAACACAAGATGTATCTAAAGTAAAGACGAATGGTAGGCGTATGCCCGCCAAACCAACATCGGCTGATATTAATGGTTGTCTGCAAATGTTTGATTAAATCCTTACAAAATATACAGAATATACAGCATGCCATCTTTATAATTTCAGTTTGATATGGGATTGCCAACTCTAATAGTTGAAAACTAAATACTCATAAATAAAAATGGATGACAAAGTTCTAAAAACAAACAAACATACTAGAACAATGCACAAAGTCTAGTTAAAACGGAATTGACGAGTGACTTACGTCTTACAAAGTCAGTCCTGTACTTCTGTCCAGGACACGGATTTGAGAAGACGAAAGGTATAGATTTGTAGCTCGTGGAGGCAAACATAATATCCAGTAATCGGTTTATGTTTTAGTGCTATCTTGAAATAATCGGGCAATTTAACATAACGAGTACTCCATATATCCTTTAAATGGAGACACCAAAACAAGAAAATGAAAATTAACGGGGAAAAATCTCCAGTAAAATACGGCAAATATAACGGTAAACCTACTAAAAGGGTTCGCAATGCATTAGATACTATTATTAGTACTTAAACTACGGCATACGATTCGTATGATACGAAATAAGTCCGTCAATACAAGCGCAAGAGATGTGACTGGGCCAACGCCAACCGCCTAATTCGATGCCCCCCCCCCTCCCCCCCTTCCGGCTGGATGCCCGGGCCGTCGCACCCCCTGCACCCCCCCCCCCCTTTTGCACGCCATTGGTTGCATTGCCCTCCTGTCTTACTGTAACTTACAAACGGAATCGGATACAAGATAAATCATTTACTAAACACATTGGATAGGATGTCACAACAGTTAGGGTGTAAAGTGCATAAGAGACAAAGATAATGAGAGTAAATAGCCCAAATGAAAATAGTCCGATCTCCATTGGTGAAAACTCACACCAAGAGGCAGATTCATGCAACGATTTAGTTGCATATCCTTTACAGGACGTAGCAGTCAACCCCAGCATTTTTTGGCTGTTCGTGATTCCTGGACAAATTTACGTTCAGTAGTTTCGCATTGCTTTCTAATCAATCGACACCCAAACCAACGCAAAGAGGCGTGCTGCCAAATCGCTCGCATCTGTGTTTCAAACGCGGTATGCGGGATTACGAATTGCGTCCGTAAACCCTTCGCCACGGAGCTGGCACCTATTTAGGAGGTAGAAGTGTAGGCAAATGTGGGAAACAGATGCAGATTAAAAAAAAAAAAAAAAGCAACAGAAATATGTATAGGGCTAGTAAATCTGTGGAAAGCAAAAGAAATTAGGCTTGACACTTAGCACCAACTTAGAATTACGATTACAAGTAAACTACAGGCATTCACTAATTAGTGTCTGTGCACAATACAATGACCGAAATAGTGTGATAGAATCGTCAATGTGCAGCTCATGGAGAGAACCAGACACAATAATGAATCAAGAGGTGGAAAATAAAGGCACTGGTACTATATGGGAGATACATTGAGACAATCCTAGAATAGTACATCTAGACATCCTTTTTCTGGAATCGCTGGAGCAAAAGAAGTAGAGGAAGATATAAAAACATGCGGAAAAGAGAAGTAGAGACAGAAATGAACAACATGAGAAGAATATAGACGGAGCTGCATTACATAGCTACAGTGATCTTGGAACGAGTTGTGATTTGCCTGTCCGTCTGACAACAAGTCATAAATAGTCCTGGGTCTTTTAAGAGCAAAGCAACCAGAATCGACGGAGTTCTAACGTCTACAATAACAATAACAACCACATGATTCTTATCACTATCATCATTATCAGGAGCAGCATCGTCATCTTGATCGTCAACGTCAGCAGCACGTGTCTTGCGAAGTGGTGCGGACGTTAATGTCTCTGTACAGATCTCAGTCCATGGTCATGTCTCTGCACAGATCTCGGTACATGGTCATGTCTCTGCACAGATCTCAGTCCATGGTCATGTCTCTGCACAGATCTCTATACATGGTCATGTCTCTACACAGATCTCGGTACATGGTCATGTCTCTGCACAGATCTCGGTTCATGGTCATGTCTCTACAAAGATCTCGGTACATGGTCATGTCTCTGCACAGATCTCGGTACATGGTCATGTCTCTGCACAGATCTCGGTTCATGGTCATGTCTCTACACAGATCTCGGTACATGGTCATGTCTCTGCACAGATCTCGGTTCATGGTCATGTCTCTGCACAGATCTCGGTACATGGTCATGTCTCTGCACAGATCTCGGTTCATGGTCATGTCTCTGCACAGATCTCGGTACATGGTCATGTCTCTGCACAGATCTCGGTTCATGGTCATGTCTCTACACAGATCTCGGTACGTGGTCATGTCTCTGCACAGATCTCGGTTCATGGTCATGTCTCTGCACAGATCTCGGTCCGTGGTCATGTCTCTGCACAGATCTCAGTGCATGGTCAGTCTCTGCACAGATCACGGTACATGGTCATGTGTCTGCACAGATCTCGATACATGGTCATGTCTCTACACAGATCTCGGTACATGGTCATGTCTCTGCACAGATCTCGGTACATGGTCATGTCTCTGCACAGATCTCGGTACATGGTCATGTCTCTGCACAGATCTCGGTACATGGTCATGTCTCTGCACAGATCTCGGTACATGGTCATGTCTCTGCACAGATCTCGGTACATGGTCATGTCTCTGCACAGATCTCGGTACATGGTTATGTCTCTGCACAGATCTCGGTACATGGTCATGTCTCTGCACAGATCTCGGTACATGGTCATGTCTCTGCACAGATCTCGGTACATGGTCATGTCTCTACACAGATCTCAGTCCATGGTCATGTCTCTGCACAGATCTCAGTCCATGGTCATGTCTCTACACAGATCTCAGTCCATGGTCATGTCTCTGCACAGATCTCGGTGCATGGTCAATCTCTGCACATATCTCGGTACATGGTCATGTCTCTCCACAGATCTTAGTCCGTGGCCATGTCTCTCCACAGATCTTAGTCCGTGGTCATGTCTATACACATATCTCAGTCCGTGGTCAAGTCTCTCCACAGATCTTGGTCCGTGGTCATGTCTCGCCACACATCTCGGTACATGGTCATGTATCCGCACAGATCTCGGTACATGGTCATGTCTCTGCACAGATCTCGATGCATGGTCATGTCTCTCCACAGATCTCAGTAGGTGGTCAGTCTCTCCACAGATCTCCATACATGGTAATGTCTCTCCATAGATCTTGGTCCGTAGCCATGTCTCGCCACAGACCTCAGTCCGTGATCAGTCTATACACAGATCTCAGTCCGTGGTCAAGTCTCTCCACAGATCTTGGTCCGTGGTCATGTCTCGCCACACATCTCGGTACATGGTCATGTATCCGCACAGATCTCGGTACATGGTCATGTCTCTGCACAGATCTCGATGCATGGTCATGTCTCTCTACAGATCTCAGTAGGTGGTCAGTCTCTCCACAGATCTCCATACATGGTAATGTCTCTCCATAGATCTTGGTCCGTGGCCATGTCTCGCCACAGACCTCAGTCCGTGGTCAGTCTATACACAGATCTCAGTCCGTGGTCATGTCTCTCCACAGATCTATGTCCGTGGTCAGTCTATACACAGATCTCAGTCCGTGGTCATGTATCTCCACAGATCTTGGTCCGTGGTAATGTTTCTCCACAGATCTCAATCCGTGGTCATTTCTCTCCACATATATTGGTCCGTGGTCATGTCTCTCCACAGATCTCAGTCCGTGTAATGTCTTTCCACAGATCGTGGTCCATGGTCATGTCTCTCCAGAGATCTCGGTCCGTCGTCATGTCTCTCCACAGATCTCAGTCCGTAGTCAGTCTCTCCACAGATCTCAGTCCGTGGTCAGTCTATACACAGATCTCAGTCCCTGGTCATGTCACCCCACAGATCTCAGTCCGTGGTCAGTCTATACACAGATCTCAGTCCGTGGTCAGTCTCTACACAGATCTTGGTTCATGGTCATGTCTCTCCACAGATCTCTGTCCGTGGTCAGTCTCTTCACAGATCTTAGTCCGTGGTCAGTCTATACACAGATCTCAGTCCGTGGTCATTTCTTTCCACAGATCTTGGTCTGTGATCATGTCTCTCCACAGATCTCAGTCTGTGGTCAATCTATACATAGATCTCAGTCCGTGGTCATGACTCTGCACATATCTTGGTTCGTGGTAATGTCTCTCCACAGATCTCGGTACATGGTCATGTCTCTCCACAGATCTTGGTTTGTGATCATCTCGCTCTACAGATCTCAGTACATGGTCATAGTTAAAGTCACTACACAACGGAAACATAACTCTCGCAAGTAGATAGTTGAGCACCAAAGCAGTGACGACATCAGTAATCTGGTTTACTTCATACGTTGAGCTCTGTAGTACTGAGACACCAACATGACAATGCTTGGGTAAATTAAATAGCAGATCCTGTTGTGTTGTAGAGTGGTAGAGTGGTTGCAGACACAACAATCCTGAACAATATATAGTTCTGTGTAAAGTATCTGCTGCAACACCTTCTGCTTGAGAATGTCATTGTTCTTGATGGGTTCCCTGACAGATTAGGTAGTTAGCCTAAACCCACCCAAGTGTTGCATTTAAAAATCAAAATTGTATATGACCACTCTGTGCAGCACATATGGAGCGGTAAATGGCTGTCTCCACCCGCTACTCTGGAAATTTGGCTATGTATGGCTGCATGTGTGGTCATCATTCCCTGAGTCTCCAAACACCAGTCATACCAAGACATAATTGTGTATACTACAGTCGAAAGTGTTTTATGTTTATTGATGCCAGGCTGTTCTTTGGTGTTACTCGGTGGACCACCCTAATGGATATAGAAAAGAGAGAGAAGGGCGACCCGTTTAGCTTTAGAATGCTCTGTTGACGAGGTAGTGGAATCACTCCCATACACGGCGATCATCATGAGTTAGGTCCCGTGGTTCAACAACCGCCAAGACACTCTTTCTCTGTAGTATCCCTCTTAACCACGTGTCTCAGCTGTACCATTACACGACGTGATCGGATTCTACTGCCGTCTTTCACTGGAGGTAACCATTACATGACGTGTTCCGCATGTATCGTTATGCCTGTCAAAGGATGCAACGCCATCTTTGACCGATTTTAGCCAGTGAACACGTGTACTGGATGTACTCCTTACACGTGTGATCGGAAGCACCGCCATCTTTGACTAGATGTAACCATTACCAATATGTACCGCATGTACCCTTATGCATGCGATCTGGTGCATGTAACTCCCCCAAGTGATCCGGTTGTAGTCATTAACAACGTGTCCTGATGTATTCCTTAGATACGTGCCCGTGTGACTGGTTGTACACCCTCACACAACTCAATGAGGAGTCTTGTGTCTCTACCACTTCGAAATTGGTATGATGACAGTGTTTTAGTCCCATCCACTACAGAAAGCAATAACCGCCATTATAATATATAGTCGGTTACTTTACAATAGCTATATAACGGAAAAATCCAAGTGCTTCTGACGATCTGATACGTAAATATGCATCGAAATTGTTAATAGTAGACCTTTTAACACATGCCGCCATCTGTACTTTTCACTTCACACATCAAAAATACTATTTTTACATTTTTTTGCATATCCTTTACAGGACATCGCTGTCAACACCAGCATCTTTCAGCTGTATGTTGATTTCTTGGCAAGATTACGCTCAGTAGTTTGCCATTGCTTTCTGAGCGGCCGGCTCACATACCCCGTAAGTTACCGATGCGATTCGAACCACTGCTGATTCTCACCGTCATCACGTTACCCACGAGAGTATACTAGATTACGGAGAAAAGTCATAACCTCTAAGCCACGAAGCCGGCTTATTTTTTTTTTAAACATTACTTTTAATAATTAAAATTAATCTATTTACATATACAAAACCGGAAGTAGTTATGTATCCTACCGCATGAAATTTGAAAATTCATCTTCTTAATGCTTGATGTGTCGACACATAAGCGATATAAGAAAGTATTTCAAGTTCAACAGTGAACCCGAAAATACGACTCGATAGCGCGACATTTCATTCTACTAACATTCATACTTATGTGATATTTATGTAAAACTATCGGAATTGAATCACGCACATGCAATTAGGATTGCGTTGGGTCTAGTTTACTTTCACAAGTTGACCCGTTGTTGTGATATCATTGTAGGACTTATAACAACCACACACACACACACACACACACACACACACACACACACACACACACACACACACACACACACACACACACACACACACACACACACACACACACACACACACACACACACACACACACACATTTTGTTATGTTTACTTCTGATCAGCCCGGTATTTTTTTTTTATATTTCTTGCTCTAGAAAGGGAGGAGTCGGGGGAAGTAAATGGGAGAGTGAAGTGGAATTTTGTTTACCTGTCGTATAATTTGTACCGACTTCTGTATAATGTCTCATTTGTCACTACCGGCTGTATAATATTTAACACTTTTGCGAGATTACTGCAAACTAAAACAGATGTGTCAATATCCACGCATATACACGGGTTTTGGCCTTTGAGATGTCCCATTTCTGACATAACTTGTAATTATTTGCTCACATTTACCCAAATTTTTCTTGTGTTTACTTAATTGGCACCAAAGCAAAGTGTCTTAGAATATTTGTTTACACCTTTAGAGATGTGTTCAATCGATTCAGCACCAATTAAAACCACCATATTCCAAATTTCACTACCTTGCGCTAGTTTTAACGCGAGTTACATTATTAACGGGTGCGAAAAAAAAAAAAAACAAGAAAAATTTACAAAGTCATGTCGCTGCTTTTTTTCCCTGCCCATTTGACCGCAAATATTTAACAGCTCTGCAACCGGATCCACACCCTCACTTTTTCACAAGATATGCGTACTACAGGAAGGGTGGTCCCGCAGTATCGCGGCGCACGGGTACTATATCGGCATATGATCCGATTAAACAACGAGCAAGAGAGAGCTTGGGCAGTTGATATATCGCGGAAGCACTGTTTGTTACCTGGTTCAGTTGGGCGCGAGTAACTACCGGAGAAATTCAGGGGAGACAATTAATTTTGATTTCCCTAAAGGCATTAACTCGCGTTGTTATAGTGCTTGTATAATTTATCATTTATATTACAAAATTCACAAATTATGTTATTTCAAATGACTGTTTAATTATTAGACTAGTATTTTATATTATATTCTCTAGGAATAAAACAATTTTATATGTTATTACGTTATTTGTGTGTGTGGTAATTTATCCCTTTATACAATTTTACACTATAATCTTACCTCAGCCTATTTCCCAAAGTTCAAACACGGACATTTCATCACTTACATGGACAAACATCACCTTCGGAAGGTACCTATCATTCTGAATTGGTGACGTCCTTGAAAGGGTAATGATCCAAAAGTCCGATTTAGAACTACTCGGGATTACCCGAGTAATGAACCAAGTCATTATTCGGTAGACTCATTCTGTCAATCGTATTGATTTCGATCATCGATCACCACACACCGCGCCGCTTGCTTCGCCCGTGCCAGTTCGCCTTGCCCGCGCCAGTTCTCCCTGCCCCAGGAAGTACCAGAACGCGGAAGCTTTGACAAAAGTAGGTCACTGTCGGTCAGTTTTTGCAAGGTCACGCAAAGGTCAATATAACAAACATACAAGGATTTATGGGCGTTCGGACCAATGAACAGACCTAATTTGCTAACCGTTTTCAGCATTATATACTACTCACGCTTCACATCCATACAAAAGTACAGGTTCTGTGTAGCACTTCAACACTCGTTTTCTCGTTTAAATTGATATATTTTATTGGTCAGCATGTTTTTCATATTGCAAAAGGCTACCTTCGCAATAACAATTCTTGTTCTAATCTCTTCAAGGCATCTCCCATCAGATGTTATGACTGTTCCGAGATAACTGTACCTATTCACTTGTATAAGAATGTGCCCATTTACTTGTATATTACATTGATATATTGCCTTCTTCCCAGTGGCGACCATAATCTGTGACTTCTTATAATTCAATTCTAACCCAAGTTGTTCACTGTTTGCAACAACCGCATCTACTAAATGTTACAGGTCCTGTTCATTGTCTTCAATCAATATTGATTCATCTGCATATCTAATGTTATTGATGTATAGTCCCCCAATGTTGATTCCTTCCATATCTTCTATATTTCTGAAGATATTTTCACTACACAGGGAAACAGATTTGGAGACATTACACATCCATGTCTCACACCTCTTTTAATAGGCTGATATTGACCTTCCTCATTATCAATTCTTATGGCAGCTTGTTGTTTCCAATATATGGTCTTTACATCTTTTCCGTCAGTTTTTAGATCTTCAAGCATCCTTGTCATGTCGACATGTCTCACTTTATCGAAAGCCTTTGTGTAGTCAATAAAGCAAAGGTGTAGATCTTTGTTTACTTCTATAGAACGGTCAATTACTGTGCTCGGTATATACACAGCATTTACTGTACCCTTGCCTTCTACAAACCCACATTGTCCTTCCCCTATTTCAGGTTGCATTTTCTTCCTAACTGTTTTCGTAATCATTCTTAGCAAAATCTTTGTAATGTGACCCATTATACTAATTTATTCGATTGTTATCACATACCAAAGCTCTGATTCCTTTGGGATTGCAATAAATAAAAATTTACATAATTCACGAGGTATATTTCCAGTGCCGTCTCCATGGCCCTATGGGTTAGCGACTTTTCTCCGTAATCCCGTTTATTCATGTGAGCAAACGCAGCTGTGCGAGAATCGGTAGCGGTTCTCGCTGCGCCCATTACTTACGGGATATGTGAGCCGGCCGCTCAGAAAGCAATGGCAAACTAATGAGTGTAATCTTGCCAAGAAATCAACAACAGCGGTAAAATGGTGGTGCTGACAGCGATGCCCTATAATAGGGTATGCGAACAAAAAATAAAAATAGAGTATGCAGGGCCGGTCTCCGTGGCAAAGGTCTTGCGGACGCGATTTGTGAGCCCGCTTACCTGCGTTAAAAACACAGATGCGACCGATCTGGCAGCAGACCGCGTAGTGCTGTGTTTTAACGAATTGGTATGGGAGCTGGTCGTTCAGAAAGCAATGCAAACTACTGAACGTAAACTTGCCAAGAGATCACAACAGCAGTAAAATGCTCGTGTTGACAGCGATGTCCTGTAACGGATATGCAAAAAAAAAAAAGTATACAAGAACACAGAGCTGATCCATGATGGGTGATTGTGTGAGATAGCGTAACATGAACCGTCCCACGCTGATCGGCATGGCAGTTGCGTGAGCGGCACAACAGGAAGCCATACACACGATAAACGTGTCAGAATATATGATGATAATACATGAAAATATGGCAACCGGCAGTTTCCGCTCCGAATTGCCTCAGACAGCATTGGGAAGTCTCGCTTCACATCGCTCACCTGGATATACGCACCGGGACATGCCAGAGTTAAAGGTAATGAACACGTTGACCAGCTGGAAAATAATACATCAATACACACGGAAGCAGCATGGGCATGGCTGATATAATTATTGACGAGACGCCGAGGCCAGCCCGATTACATGAACTCTGGATGACGGCGTGGGAAAGGAAGGAGGATATAAACCAACATCCTTATGGGAACAGTGAGCAGAAATACTTTGAGGTGGCTGCTGCATGCACGCATGGCGGTGCAAAATACGCAGTGATGTCGTTGGACACAACATATTATGATCGACATGGCACATGATGATGAGCTTATAAAGAAACAAGCAGAGCCTAAGAACGAAAATTCCACTGTCGCTATTCCCTAGCAATGCGATAATGATAGAAGCATATCCTGGTTTGAAAATAATGTTGGTCATCAATAGAAAACACCTCTAACAGAAATGAACAGATCTCATTTAAAATGAGTCGAGGAAATTATACCCCAGGGCGGTGCACTCTCTGATGAGGAATTCCCAAGCCAGGGTTGAACAAATCGCCAGAAAGTGTTGTTCCAATGAGCAAAGTTGTAACGATGTTACACGTTATAAATATTATAACAGTTTTAACTTTTAAAAGACGTGAAAGTGTATTGAGTTTCGGGGTTGTTTCCATTTCTTTGAGGTTACGTTTACTGTTGCCTGGTGTATGACAGGTGATACTTCTGTCTGTTTGAATGAGTATTGACTGTTTCCCGTGTACATGTGAGGCCTGGGTGTCTAGCAACCATTGTCTTCTTCTTCTTCTTTGCGTTCATCCTGAGTGTTTTTTTTCCAGATGTGATTGCGGTGTGTCCAGCTAGGCACCTTTGGAAACCCTTAGGCCAACACATTCGACTTTTAGCGTGCAATTGTGACCAGGTTAGCATTTCTGGGGGACTCTCACTTTTGTGGTACCGTCCACATGCCAGCTGGTCAAGTTGGAACAGTCGAAGACTTCACGGTCACCCTCAAGGGAAGGCAGGGACAGTCCATGGCATTTTCCGCCATCCAGGGTGGTTTCCATAGTTGCAGGGCCGACACATAGCCCCTGGTGCTGGGCTCACCGAGGGAATCATCACGTCCTGCTCATGGCTGCTTTTATTCCTCACTTCGTTTCGTTCGCCCCGGACCATTCCCGCACAAACCAGACCGGTCTGCAGATAGTATCCACTCGGCGAGTTTTCGATTCGGACGTGTGCCTGTCGCTGTGCCCGGGGAGCAACCATTGTCTGGAAGGGGCTATTGGAAGTAAAACATTATACATAACTATAAGAAAGAGACAAACGATTTAAATAATAACGATTGCCTGAAGAAGATAATACAATTAGAACATTGTAACTGTAAGAAAGAGACAAACAGTGTAACTAATAACGATTGACTGGAAGAAGATAATACAATTAGAACATTGTAACATGATTGTAAGAAAGAGACAAACAGTGTAACTAACAACGATGACATGGAAGAAGATAATACAATTAGAACATTATAACATGATTGTAAGACAGAGACAAACAGTGTAACTAACAACGATGACATGGAAGAAGATAATACAATTAGAACATTATAACATGATTGTAAGACAGAGACAAACAGTGTAACTAACAACGATGACATGGAAGAAGATAATACAATTAGAACATTGTAATATAATTGTAAGAAAGAGACAAACAGTGTAACTAACAACGATGACATGGAAGAAGATAATACAATTAGAACATTGTAATATAATTGTAAGAAAGAGACAAACAGTGTAACTAACAACGATGACATGGAAGAAGATAATACAATTAGAACATTGTAATATAATTGTAAGAAAGAGACAAACAGTGTAACTAATAACGATTGCCTGAAAGAAGATAATACAATTAGAACATTATAACATAATTGTAAGAAAGAGTCAAACAGTGTAGCTAACAATGATGGCATGGAAGAAGATAATACAATTAGAACATTATAACATAATTGTAAGAAAGAGACAAACAGTGCAACTAATAGCTACTGCCTGAAAGAAGATAATGCAATTAGAACATTGTAATATAATTGTAAGAAAGAGACAAACAGTGTAACTAACAACGCTGGCATGGAAGAAGATAATACAATTAGAACATTGTAATATAATTGTAAGAAAGAGACAAACAGCGTAACTAACAACGCTAGTATAACATACATAACAATATGACAGAGACAAATAACATTCTTTGATCATGTAATGAGAAGGGACACACCTGATAAACTCGTGAAGATTGATACGATCAGCGGTAGAAAAGATGGAGGCAAACCAAGAGAAATGACGCTGGATTGTGTGAGACGGTGACTCGGGGACATGCCATCAACAGAACTGACACAAAAAAAACCAAAGACCAAAATCTATAGAGAGATATTCACGGATACGTCACATTGCAAGGCACAAGATTATGATGATAATACTGATGATGATGATGATGATGATGATGATGATGATGATGATGATGATGATGATGATATTCTCCTAAAAGGCGAATGATATTAAGTCTTTAAGTTTCAGTTTACCGTCTTCATTATTAGGCAGAAAATATTTCCGTTTGTGTGAGTTTTGTGTCACTGCTTCTTATTCATGACAGATGATACCCCAATCTGTTTGAGTTTCTGTTTACTTCGTGTTTCTAATTTCGTTTGTTTGGAATCAAATGTCTGGAGTCTTATTTCCTGCATGAACCGTGCTGTCTTCTGTAGATCTTGCGAGCTCCCACACAGCTAGGATTATTTTATCCAGCCATCGAGTAACTACTACATCTACGATTGTTTTGATAACATTATGCTACCAGTGTTAAACATGGACACTTACTGCAACTAACGAGCACAAAATCATATGAAATGTCTAAGAAGAGCTGCGGGGGTGACCGTGAGAGATAGTATTAGGCATTAGAAAATTAGTAGTAAACATGGTTTGAAACAAATCATGCAATTCATTAAAGAAAGACAGATTAAATGGTTTAACAACATCACACGAATGTTCTGGTACCATCTGCCACAAAGCGCCACACTGAAGAAGTATACTGGATACAGAGCAAAAGGGAGACCACGTAAAAGATGGCGTGATGGTATCAAGAACAATCTTAGAGACAGGAATACACCCCATACAAAAATCATTAGAAAGAGCGGACACAATATCATTATATCTCCCGCTACACTTAACTGAGGTGACTTGAGAAAGAGAATAGTAGAAAGAGGCAGAAGAAGACGAAGGAGAAGAAGAAAGAAGAAGAGGAAGAAGAAGAAGAAGAAGAAGAAGAAGAAGAAGAAGAAGAAGAAGAAGAAGAAGAAGAAGAAGAAGAAGAAGAAGAAGAATGAGGAGGAGGAGGAGATTAAATAGAGATTTGAATGCTGAATTTGGTACAATGAAAGAAATTTAAAAAAAGAGGTACGTGAAATATTTCGGCCTCGTTAAAAGACATAACACTCTTATAAAAACCATACTGGAGGGCAAGGTTGGCAGCAAGCGAGCAAGAGGTAGACAATGATACAAGTGGGAAGATAATATCAAGAGACGGAATGAACATCAATCTGACAGAATGTACAATCAATACGAGAAACAGTGTTACAATGCAGCCAACTTTCATTATGGAGACGGCACCTGATTAATTGATTGATTGATTGATTGATTGATTGACTGATTGATGGATGGATGGATTGATTGATTGATTGATTGATTGATTGATTGATGTGTCACAGATGCAGTATATGCCCTACAGTTTAAGGGCCTATCCTCAAGTACACGATGCTGTAAAATCTACGAGGGTAAGTTAATAAGTAAGTCACAAACGGCTGTAGAAAAATAACTAAATATAACAACTTGAAACCAGTTTATTTGTACACATACATTGTCCCTTTATTTCTCAACATAATTTCCACCAACATTGATGAACTTACTCCATAGTTTTATCAGTTCTCCCAAACCTGCTGCATAGAACTTCGTGCTCTGTTTTCTAAACCACGTTTTCACTTCACATTTAACTTCGGCGTCATTCGCGAAATGTCTCTCGCCAAGGTGGGTTTTCAGTGGACTTAGCCCCTAGCGATTTCCAGTAAAGCGGTGCATAGTTGGAAAGAAAAAGTTACGAGGGGGAGTCAATAAGTCATACAGTTCTGTAGGATGGCAGGCAAATGAGAACAGGGCGCGCGGATCTATGCCGTCGGTTTTGGAGAACTGATAAAACTATGGGATAAGTGCATCAATGTTGGTGGAAATTATGTTGAGAAATAAAGGGACAATGTATGTATACAGATACACTGGTTTCAAGTTATCATATTTAGTTGTTTTTCTACAACCATTTGTGACTTACTTACTAACTTATCCTCGTATCTTTAGCTTAGCGTCTAAGTGACTTTTGAGTATGTTATGTTCTGTTCGGAGTCTTAAGGAAGTTATTGATATAATCATGTCCAACTGATAACAACCAACATGTTTGCCCACGCAATCCATCATTTAACAAACGAACGAACTTTATTTTCAAGGGGTCACAAATTGGGCACACAGGCCAATCTTACATTCGGCTCTCCCAACCACTCATCTTTCGTGCATCAAATATCTACTGCATATTACATTCACATAGAAAGAAAAACATTGCCCAATGAATGCCGTGAACTATAAGATAACTACAACGTTACCGCGGTTCCCTGGAAACAAGTACCGGGTGTTATAAAGTCTGACTACACTTTGTATGTAGAACAAATCTGAAAATGTAAGTACATGACGTCATTTAAAAAATGTGCTTAAAAATTAAATTAGTTGCAATAGTCACTGCTATGGTCTAACGCTGTTTTGGGGGAAGCTGGAAAGTGCCAATGAAGTATCCATTATAACAGTGTTGGAAATGTCCACCACAGGCTTCAAGACATGACTGTACACGACTATCCATATCGTCAAATACCTTCTGCAACGTGAGTGTTGTTATTTCTTGAATGGTAATTCTGATTGCTTCTCACAGGTCCTCAATTGTGTGTACATTATTTTTGTAAACATTTCCTTTCAAGACACCCCGTAGATAATAATCTAATGGAGTTAGATCTGGAGAACGAGCAGGCCAACTTACAATTCCATGCGATTTGCGAAAATTTCTTTAAAATAAAAAACATAAAAAGTGCAATGATGCTCTAGCGGTGTGTGCATCTTGCTGGAACCACGGTTATTCAATTTCACGTTCATTCAGCGGCTCTAAAAACATTTTTCAGAATGTCAGTAGTGTACCGATCAGCATTTATTGTGTTGTTGAAGAAAATTGGTCCAATAAAACGTTTTCTACTGACGGCAAACCATACCCCAGTTTTCTCATCGTGTAGATGAGCTTTATGAAATGCATTGGGGTTAAAAGTGCTCCAAATACGATTATATTGGTTATTAACGTATCTAGATAGATGAAACCATGCCTCATCAGAGAAGAATGTTACATGAAGAATTAACTCGTCTTCTATAGCTAAAACCACGCGGAGTAGTTAACTCTGGATTGATTATCACACTCGTTTAATTTAGACATAAGAAACAGAAATCCAGTATGGATGAAAATTTAATCGTTGTTTAAGAATTGTGTGCACTGTGCTCACTTATACGTTCACTTGTTGCGACATTTTCCTTAAGGACGTGCTTGCGCTTGTTAGGATTCTGTCTTGGATATCTAGACATTTTTCTTCACAAACAGCAGGTCTATCAGATCGCGGAACATCTTCCACAAGAAACTTATTCAACAAATTTTTAACTGTAATGCAATGAGAAGTTTATTTATCAGGAAATCTTGTTATAAATCTGTGACCAACCATAGAACCGGCTGCATAGAACTGGGTGCTATGTTTTCATTTACCTGCCATCCCACAGAACTGTGTGACTTACTTATTGACTCGCCCTCGTAACTTTTTCTACCCAATTATGCACCGTTTTAAGGGACATCGCTAGGGGCTAAGTCCACTGAAAACCCACCTTGGCGGGAGACATTTCGCGAGTGACGTTGAAGTTGAATGTGAAGTGGAAACGTGGTTTAGAAGACAGAGCACGCAGATCTATGAAGCCGGTTTGGGAGGACCGATAGAACGATGGGATAAGGGCATCAATGTTGGTGTAAATTATGTTGAGAAATAAAGGGACAATGTATGTATAAAAATAAACTGGTTTCAAGTTCTTATCATATTTAGTTATTTTTCTACAGCCATTTGTGACTGACTTATTAACTTACCCTCGTAGATCACACCACCCATTGTGTTCTAAATTCGTGTCCTATCCAGTACCCTTATTTTGCCCTCGCCTTTGTATTTCCTTGAATCTGTCAAGTGCACTCACGAAACCCCTCATGGTGATTTTGACATACCTCTTTAGTCCTACTACGGGCGATTTGGAAGCAGACCGCCTTGCGTTGGTTTCATACAATGGTCTGGGGGACCATCCCAAACCCAGCGCGTCCACAGGTGGCGGATCGTGGAACGGCCTCTAGATATAGACGTTAGCTGCGAATACCCAATAAGCAACCGCGGACCAACTGGCGGTGGGCACAGAGGGCGAGACGGGATCTCAGGGTGGGATCTGAGTTTCTTAGAAAATACCTCACATGCTCGGAGACGTGCCTGCCAAGCGAGTCAGGGGCGCTCTAACCCCTCCCCCGGGTAGGTGGAACCCGTTAGCTTTGGACAGCAGTCCATCTAGAAGACGGAAAACTCCAAATATAAACCCCCAAGTTCAAAGTGGACCAGCGTGCTGAGGAACTGGATGGCCATGGGTAAACTGCTCGTGAACTTTGGACGTCTGGCAGGCGTGCGGGGCGGCTCCAGGCGTATGGACTCCTGCGGGATATCCCTCGCCTCTTCCCTAGCAAGCAGGCAATGTTAGGGCGACCGGTTATTTCCTGCAATATCCAAACTTTGCTTATGGAATTAATTCAACACGGGAATCGTCGCCGGAGCTACGGAGTACGTGCTCTGCGCTTGGCACATCTTTCAGAGGCTAGCGAAGAGAGAGTGAGGAGGAGAAGACGAGGAAATGGTGTGAGAAGAAGGCATAGAAATAGGAGGGCAGGCACCAGGAGAACAAGACGAAAAATGGAGAGACTACGTTTCAACCATGTAAGAGTGGGATACTGTAATTGTCGTAGTGCCAGGCAGAGAGGTCCTCTATTGGAGAGGCTAATATATGATTTTGATGTCCTCCTGCTTCAGGAGCTAAATACAGACAAATACCATTGCCCTGGGTACGCCAGTTATATAAACCCTACTGGGCAGAAGAGACATGGGCAAGGTCTGCTGGTGAAGGAAGGAGTGAAGCATGTGGTACTTGACTTGATCCAGTGGAATCACAGTGCACGGGAGGTCCAGGGTATACAAATGGAGATTGGAGGCTTAAGTTGGAACATAATAAATGTATATGCCACAGTGGACTGTTTTGTCATAAAGGAACACTGGGACTGGCTTAAGGAACTGGAGGAATTACCGGGTGATAGGCTACTTATATGTGGAGACTTCAATGCGAGGAACAGAGATTGGGACAGTAGTGGAGAAAACCGACAGGGAATTGCCCTTGCGGATGCCATGTGGTCTGCATAAATGATGGTAGGCCGGCTAGAATGGCAATGAGGCTTGGCGATGCAGACACAGCTATTGACTTGGCACTTGTCTCCCAGTCATCAGTCCTTGATGTAAAGTGGACTGTTTTGAATGACCATGGGGGTGATCACATGCCATGCTCAGTCCTGATCTCTAAACCCAAGAAAGTTAAGGCTGGGAGAGCACGAAAAACCTTCAGGTATGAGTGGACCGATAGCCTTCATGGACGCCTCAGACAGGGGGTTTGCAACAGGACTGTTAAAACTCCTTTTTTACAACCCCCATGGTAAACCCCAGAAGTAGACCATGCTTGGAAAGCAAAAAGAGCTGCAGTGAAGCAGCTAAGGAAAGTGCGACAGACACCCGATAGGAAGTGGACACCGCGGAAAATATCAAGAAAGTCAAGGTAGAGGTCTTCAAGCGCTGTGCTGCAGAGGCCAAAAATGCAAAATGGAAATGTTTCATGAAGGAGATTGGAGGTGATAAAACACTGCGAAAATTCTGGAAACTGCACAGACAAATGCAAAGAAAATATCGGCCTATGACAGTGGGAACAATTTACAGAGATGATGGTGTGCGCGTGACAATAGACAAAGAGAAGGGAGGCGTTTCTCCAGAGATTTTTAGAGTAGACCAATCATAATGATGCGGACACCAGGGATGCAGTTAGAGATGAATTATCTGGCACCATGAAGAATATGCATTATGAAGACATCATACGGGTTGAAGATGTTAAACATATTTTGAAAAAGGCAAAAGACACGGCAAAAGGTATGGCCACATGAAGGGTTTGAGCGATGCAGACCGACTGCTTTAACCAGAGCATTAGGACAGCATCAATACCGCAGGATTGGGTGCACAGCTATCTCATCCCTCTTCCTAAACCATTCAATGATCATTCAAAGCTTAGCGGCTTTAGAATCATCATCCTTCAAAATACATTTGGGTAGGTCCTAGAGAAGATAGTCGCTATTAAGCTGCAATATTTTATGGAAAGGGGGAAGCTTCTTCCAAGAGGCCTGGGGAGTTACAGGCCAGGAAAAGATACCTGGTCAAATGCAGCCACATTTGCCTTTGACGTTTATGAAAGGTTCCAGAGTAGACAGGAAACGGTGGCGGCAGCGCTTGATCTTCAGGATGCGTACAATAGAGTTCGATATGATATTTTAATGACCGCACTGATGGATTGATTGATTGATTGATTGATTGAATTAAGAACCGACATCACAGCATTCGGGGCATTCCCATAAGCGCTCCGTCCCCATCCTCAGAAGCCAGCGAAGAATTCCAGCCCCAATAGTACCAGTAACAATCTGATTATATGTGCATCTCACCTTTCCTCTAAGCGTCGAGCATCGGCCAGATCCGCACTAATGGAGAAGGGGGTCAATCCCTGGTTGGTGAACTGGATAGCAGCCGTCGGGTTGCTCTCCGTCTGGGTGCATGGACCTCAGAGCCACATATTTTAACCCCGGGACTTCCACAGGGATCTACAATCTCACCGGTGCTCTTTAACATGTATACGAGCAAGATTGCAAACCTATAAGCACCAGGGGTTGGAAGGATACTAACATGTGCAGATGATATTCTTGCATATAGGCAGGGGAGAGATAGGAAGCAAACAGCCCAGGAGCTACAGGTGACAGTAGACAAAATGATTGACTGGTGCACAGAAATGAGTGCTGTCATCCACGCGGAAAAGGCGGCTGTTTTGTGGTGCTCTCTGGACAACAGGATTGTGAGAGCTGATGTCCCAAGCCTTGCGATAGATGGTAGAAGCGTCAACAGAGAGAACAAACTGAAGTATCTGGGAATCACATTTGACAGGAGTCTGTCCTTCAAGGACCATTTGGAGACGGTTGTGACAAGATCTCAAAAATGACTCAATGCACTTAAAACTATGGCTGCAATGGACACAGAGCAGAGAATGCTTTTCACACTATACCAGCACTTGATCCTCTCAGTGATTGATTATAGACTAGGAATGCTCACTTTTATAGACTAGGACTGCTCACTGTCTCAAAGAGTCAGCTGGAGAAATTAGAGCGCATACAGAACGAAGCTATGCGAGTCATTCTGGAATGCACCAGAGACACCCCAGTAGTGTGTATGCGTTACATCCTTGGTCTGCCGACTGTTGCTGGTAGGCTCAAGGTGATGCAGGCGAAGGCATACCTCAGAGTAGCTGCAGACACAGATCACCCGTTGCATGAGGCACTGGACGCCGTTAAGGGTCAGCGACTGATAAGAGGGAAATCATGGATGGCTGAGGCGGAGGATACGATCAGACAGGTGTGCCCCTTGGAGAACATTAAACGAGGAGAGGAGTGGGTCAGAGTGCCAGCGGAGCAGTCAGACTTGTGCAGAGTTATAATCACATTGAGCCGGGAGTGCAGGGAGTGGCCAGCAGGGGCCACGGAAGTGTAAATCCAGCAACTAATTCAAGATAATGCTCGCTCAGGTGATGTGATTATCTACACAGATGGGTCGGTTTTGAGAGGTAGGAGAAGTGCCTGGGGGTTCTTAGCAAAAGCTAATGGTCGACGTTTGGTGCAGGAGAGCCTGGCATATGATACCACAACATCTAGCTTAAGAATGGAGGTGGAGGCGGTCAGTGCAGCTTTCCGCTGGATCGAGAATACGATACACACACACATCGTGATTGTAACTGACTCAGAAAGCATGCTGAGGAAGGTGAGGACAGGCAAGCTTCGGGCAGAGTGGCTTGCTTCGCTTCGGAGGTCACGGGTGGCAAGCATCACCTGGATCTTTTCTCCGGGGCATGCCGGTGTGCTGGGGAATGAACAGGCGGACAGATTGGCTGGCTCTGCAAAACTTGGTGGAGTATTGATGCATGACAAGGCAGACGTGGTTGCGGCCTTGTGGGAGCACGTGTACACCTCGGAGGAGCAAATGGATCACCATGGTCTGGCAAGAATGAGACAGCGAGGAGTGACGAGGGGATCTGGCCGACGCTCGACACTCAGAGGAAAGGCGAGACGGACATATAATCAGATTGCTACTGGTACTATTGGTGTTGGAACTCTTCGCTGGCTGCTGAGGATGGGGAGCGCTTATGGGAATGCCCCGAATGCTGTGATGGCGGTTCCTAAATCAATCAATCAATCAATCAATCAATCAATCAATCAATCAATCATACAATGGTGTGAGCGTCGGTCGTTTAGAAAGCAATGGCAAATTATTGAACGTAAACTTACCTAGTAAATCACAAGTAGCCATATCAATGCTGAGGTTGACTGCGAAGTCCTGTAAAGCATAAGCAACCAACTGTTCTATTCGCTCGGCGTTTTAGCATCAGGGCGGTGAACGCGTTTCACAATTTCCCGACAGACCGAGTCCAGGGTTCCAGATCTGCCGCTAGCGATGTGCCAGCAGACCGCCTTGCGTTGATTTCAATGATTTCAGCGTCTGTCGTTCAGTAAACAGTATCAAAGTACTGAACGTAAAAATTGCCTAGTAAATCACAAATAGCCAAAAACTGAAGGGGGTTGATAACGACGTCCTGCAAAGGGTATTTAACTAACTTTTTTTATGCGCAGACAGGGGATACATGAATGACACTAGTGTACTACTATTTTAACATACATCGTGCTGTATGTTCAGATTTCTAGCCAAATTTCTTTAATGTACTCAGGCCAAACGTACAAGATAGAAAAACACGCCTTGTATTGCCCGATACACACGGACAATAATTAGTTACACACGATGCGTTGTCTAGGACAGCGTTTACAAGACACATATTCCAATGTAAGTAAAGGGCCTTTCCCACACGTCTCAAACCGCACTAGACGCACTTTGCTAGGCCCATACTTGTATCGACCAATCGTCACTCGGTGGACGATGATTTCAGTATCTCGTCGGCCCTTTTCACTTTCCGAAACATTTCCTGGGTCTCATTTTCGGCTGGGTTGATCTGAGAGCCCAGTCAGTTGTACACATCTGGTCAAGTAGCTAAGAACGTCGGGTTGTCTTTCGGGAGAAGGTGCGGATTTTTTTCTGTTGGGTTCAAAAAGAAAACCCCTAACCTGCAAAGTTCGCGGCGACTGCGCAAACCAAGCGGCCTTAATTCCCCTGGCTCAAGATCTTCCTGCCCTACACTGCAATGTACTATAGACACTATATGATAGTTTTGACAGTTTCAATGCTAAGGTAAGTTAGTTACGTATCCTTTACAGGACGTAACCGTCAAACCCAGCATTGTTTGGTTCTTTGTAATTCCTTGGCAAGTTTACGTTCGGTAGTCTAATCCTCTAAAAGTACTGGAGGGGAAGTACTTAGGAAGGGAAAATCCCAACTGCACCTCCCAGTGGTAGAGGATGGGAAGCACACCACCCGCGTGGCAAACGCAGCCCTGGGCGCCGAGTATCCACAGGAATAAATGGACAACTCTCAAACTGAGCACACTAGGACACTCACTTGTCCTGATTGTCGGAAATGGCCGTCAAAGGCAGAAGTAAAAGACCCCATGTGGATGTGGAAGGCAAGACTTCATGACAAACACATTTCAGAGGCAGTGACAAACAGCTTTCTTGGTCATGTGAACGAACGAACGAAAGTCTTTATTTTCAAAGGGTTAAGAATTGGGCACACAGGCCCGTCTGACATTCTGCCCTTCTTCTCTATTTCCTCTCCTACATTCTTTCATTCAACATCACTTATGAAGCAAATTTTGACAACAAAAGAACAATAGCATTAAAAAGCATGAAAAATAATCAATAACAAATGACTCACCGAGGCAGTGTTTAACATGGGCATTTTAATTACCTAAGGAGGGTGTAACGTGCCATACATATGGGAATGTTTTTTGGCTAATTTTCGTTTGAGATAAGTTACCATTATTATTGTCATTTTGTGTTTTTGTTTATGGGGGAATGTAGTCTGTACTGAGGTAGTATTCAAACAGGTTGCGAATGTGTGTATAATGATTGGTGGTGTCTTTGATTTCTTGTGGAAGATTGTTCCACAACTGAGCGGCAGAGTATGCTAAGCTTGTTTTATATAAGTCTATCCTAGGTTTAGGGACATGAAGTATATTTAGTCGTTCGCTATGTCTTAGCGTTATATTTAAACAATGGCCAAAGGTAGCTTGGAGCATTTTGAAATAGGATTTTGTGAATTAGTTTGGCCTTATTAAAAAGTAGGCGTTTGTGGAGTGGCAGTAACCGAAGACGTTTATGTAGGTTAGAATTGTCGGTAAGCTTTTCACCATTAATTAAACGCACTGCCCTTTTCTGGAGTGAATATAGGCGTTTTGTTATTGATTTGGAGCATCCATCCCAGACTGTGGAGCAGTAATCAATATGTGTTTGTATATGGGAAGTATAGAATATCTTTCTTGTGTTTTCGTCAAGGAAATTTTTAATTTTGACAAGTTGGTATACTTTTTTGGCTATTTGTTTAACGAGAGCATGAACATGTGAGTTAAAGGTTAGATTTTGATCTATGATAAGACCCAGTGCCGTGTGCTCGGTTACACTTTCTATAGGCATGCTACCAATGTGCAGCTGTAGAGTTCTCTGTGAGTTTAGCGTGTGAAGTCTTTGCCTGGTTCCTATTAACATAGACTTTGTTTTAGAAATGTTAATTTGCATGCGGTTTGCATGACTCCAGTTAACTACACTATTTATTTCCTGTTGCAAGGATAATTCTAGCACATTACGATCAATAGCGTTTGTATATACTGTGCAGTCATCAGCAAATAGATCGCAGGACGACGACAGATTTAAGGGAAGATCATTTATATAAATGGCAAATAACAGAGGGCCAAGAATAGACCCCTGAGGTACTCCAATATTAATGGTAATGGCTTGAGATAAAGCTTTATTGTGTGATACTACTTGCTTTCTGTCTAATAAAAATGATTTTATTAATGTCACTATATTAAAGCTTACTTTCATTGTTTCTAGTTTTTTAATTAGAATAGTATGATCCATCATATCGAATGCTTTTCTTAAGTCTATAAACACCGCTCCACATAGAGTATTGTTGTTAATATTTTGATGCCAGTTTTCTATCATGTTTGTTAGGGCCGTATGACAAGAATATTTTGGCCGAAATCCTGACTGACTGTCAACTATTAGTTTGTGGCGAACTAAGTGCTCTAGTGTTGTTTTGTGGATGTGCTTTTCTAGCGGTTTGGATAGTGAGGATAATATGGAAATTGGCCTATAATTACTCATGAGACGATCGTCTAGAGAACCAGCTTTTAAATGAGGATACACTTTAGCGATTTTAAAGGCTGATGGGAAGTGACCTTTGGTGAGACATTAATTATATATAAAAGTTAGTGACTCGCAGATCGCCTGTGCAGCATGGCGAAGGATCCGATTACTGATTCCATCTAGTCCTGATGAGTTATTGTTTTTTAGATTACTGAGATGAGTAAATACTTCAGTGGTAGTCATTAGCGGTATGTTGGAGGGAATATCTCCATAGCATTTGTTCTCACAGAATGATGATATTAAAGATATGTCATGAGGCGCATCTGGTATTGCAGCCTTCAGTTGGTTTATGTCGGACTGAAAGAATCTACTGAATTGATCACATGTAACCTGATTTGATGGTAATGATTGTGATGATTTGTGTTTGTTCGTCAAGGTATTAATTGCTTTCCATATATCTTTAGTGTTGGTTTTATCTGTTATTAAGTTCTTAAAATAGTTTTTCTTTTCCTTTCTAATAACATCTTGAACTTTGTTTCTCAGACTACGGTACATAGTTAGATCTCTATTTTTATGTGCCCTGTCCCGGTAGTTCAACGACCTCCTGTGTGATCCACGGGGGCTTAGTGTGATGTTCTACGACCTCCTGTGTGATCCACGGGGGCTTAGTGTGATCTTTAACACGAACTTCCTTAAATGGAACATGTTTATCAGATATACTTAGAAGAAAGGTCTTAAGCCAGTCGTCCGGAGCATCGTCTGGGTCAGGAAGCTGGTAAACATAGTCCAGAGATGAGTTGAGCAAGTCTTGTAAGAAGACGTCTCGATTGAAATTTTGTAATTTCTATATTTTATACTTATATGTTTGTGTTTTGGAGTTTTGATGCCTCTTTTCGACCACGTGCAACATACTGGATAGTGATCGCTCAATGCATTAATAGGTAAAGTACATTCTGTGATGTTGTCAGCGCACGTAGTATAAATATGATCTATAAGTGTTGCAGATGATTTAGTTATTCTAGTGGCATGTTTGACTAACTGTTGGAAGTTATATGACTCTATTATGTTTTCCCATGTTTTGTTTGATTTGTTAGAGTCTATGTTGTTATTTGTTAGTGTCTATGTCCCCACTAATGTGATGAGAAGAGAGGCATTGGAGAATATCGTGACAACTGGAAAGATCAAGGGGAGGAGATGCAGAGACAGGCCAATAGAAATGATGCTGGATGGATTGAGACGGTGGCATGGAGGAATATCATCAGCAGACTTAATCCAGAAAACCAAAAACTGAGATCTGTGGAGAACCATGAACGCCTACGCCAGCTGGCAGGGCACTTGATGATGATGATGGTTTCAATGCGAATTCGAACATGCGACCACTGGGTCAGCAGGCCTCTACGCTACCATGGCTCCCCGTATGTAATTAGGTTAATTTTCCAAATCCGCCACTTATTCGTGGATTCAAATGTATGACCACGGTAAGGTCCAACCCCCTCGCTATCGTTGTTGTCGCAAGAAATAATATGAGACGTAATTCTGGTTGACAAGCATCAAAGATGTTGTTAATGGGGCATTTCCTTTGAAGCTTCATTGCATCATTCATCAGCGTGCATTATGTAGTGAGGTTGTGTACGGTGGGATCAGCTGTGTATTGTGTGTGAACTTGATAGATGACCTGCTGTGTATTGTGTGTGATGTTGATCAAACATCATGGTTCAATTTGTCGTCGTGTTTACAGATATGTGTCTACAGGCACAAGACTTTTACTGATGTGAACACACGATTATAGTGACATGCACATTATGTTATGTAATGTTTACTGATGTGAAGACAAGATTATAGGACAGTTAGTTAGTTAGTTAGTTAGTTAGTTAGTTAGTTAGTTAGTTAGTTAGTTAGTTAGTTAGTTAGTTAGTTAGTTAGTTAGTTAGTTAGTTAGTTAGTTGAGGTTCCAACTTCGCGGCAACGGGTCGTCCCCATTATGCTCCGTTCCTGTGCCAGTGAATATCACACAAAATGCTCCCCACTGTCCAATGTGAAAAGTGGAATAGGCAGGAGTCTCGGCAATCCAACAGCCCGCACAGGTACACTGTGCATAATGCCGCTGCCAGAATGCCAACACAAAATTAATCCACGAAAACCACAGTTCATCGTCGATGGACTCGGCAGTCACCAGAAAGACCTCATTGACCCGGGTTTTCTCACATGGCTCGGTCTTTTACCGCAGGGCGACCCGCCGAAAGTGTCGCATAAAGCACGAACTCCGCAGCTTCAGCGCCGACTCCCGGGAGTCTCCTGAAAAATGCACTCGTGAACCGAAAAGGCAAATCAGTATATTCAGCAACAGCCGGTAGCCATTGTTCCGAACATGCAGGTCACTGTACAGGACAGATGTAAAAGCATTCCCCGCGAATTTCACAGCTCACAGTGTCGCCCACGCACTCACTCAGTAGCAGGGCGACGGAACCATGTACTACCAGTCCAACATGAGGAAAATGCGATTGCAAACCGTAGCTGCAAGCATAAACACGCCACAGACCTTAACGGTTCAACGCCTAACCGCCATGTTGGCGACCGGAAGTCTAGACAGTGTAGATTATAGGACAGGGGACAACTACTATTTGTAAGTATTCATTTATCTGTATCTGGTATCTGTATTCACTAATCTAGTATCTGGAAGTATTCACTTACCTCAGTAACCTAAAAAAAACACAAACTCATCTGGGTTAGATGGAATCAGCAATCGGATTCTCCACTGTGCTGCGTCAGTGATCTGTGTATCACTAACCTATGTATATAATCAGTGTCTCACCAAAGGTCACTTTCCATCAGCTCTCAAAATCGCTAAAGTGTATCCTCTTCTTAAATCTGGTTCATTGGTCAATGGTCTACGGAACAATTATAGACCCATTTAAAAAAAACAAAACAACTATCATCACTATCTAAACTACTAGAAAAACACATTCACAAGGTAACATTACAGTATTTAGATCGCAACAAGCTTATAGTTGACAGTCAATCAGGATTTCGACTAAAATATTCTTGCCATACGGCCCTAACAAACATGATAGAAAACTGGCACCAGAATATAAATAACAACAGTCTATGTGGAGCTGTGTTTATCGATTTCAGGAAAGCATTTGATATGATAGACCATGTCATTTTAATTAAAATACTAGAGACAGTGAAAATTGGCCCCAATATTGTGACGCTTATAACATCTTTTCTGTTAAACAGAAAGCAAGTAGTATCATACAATAAATCTCTGTCCCAAACCACTACCTTCCATACTGGAGTACCGCAAGGCTCTATTCTTGGCCCTCTATTATTTGCCATATATATTAACGATCTACCTTTGCATCTTTCGTCGTCCTGCGATCTATTTGCAGACGACTGTACAGTGTATACAAACGCTGAAAGCAGTAATTTGCTGGAGTCGTCTTTGCAACAAGAATTAAATAATGTAGTTAGGTGGAGCTATGCGAACCGTATGCAAATTAACATCACTAAAACAAAATCTATGTTATTAACAACCAGACAAAGACTTCAAACTCTAAATTCACACAGATCACTTCAACTTCACATCGATAACATGCCAGTAGAAAGTGTAATTGAGCACAAAACATTAGGCCTCATCATTGATAGAAACCTAACCTTTAATCCTCACGTTCAAGCGCTCACTAAACAAACAGCGAAAAAAGTCTACCAACTCGCCAAAATTAAAAATTTCCTTGATGAGGACACAAGGAAAATATTCTATACTTCTCACATACAGACACATTTTGACTACTGCTCTACAATCTGGGACGGTTGTTCCAATTCAAGCACCAAGCGACTTTACTCACTCCAGAAACGGGCCATGAGTTTAATTTATAGCAAACATTTAACTGACAATCCTAGCCTGCATAAACGCCTTCAGTTACTACCACTCCACAAACGCCTGCTTTTCAATAAGGCCAAACTAATTCACAAAATCCTACATCGGAATGCCCCAAATTACCTTTGGCCATTGTTTAAATATAATGCTAGACACAGTAAACGATTAAATATATTACACATTCCGAAGCCTAGGATAGACTTATACAAAACAAGCTTAACGTACTCTGCAGCTCAGCTGTGGAACAATCTTCCACAAGAAATCAAAGACATCACCAATCCCTATACATATAATCGCAAATTATTCGAACACTATCTCAGTACGGATTACCTTCCCCCTTAATAATAGAAATAATAATAATAATAATAAAACCCTAGTATAACAGCCAGTCCCCTTTTGGTAGGCCAGTATATTCCACATAGCTAATAACAAGTGCCACACCAGTCATTACTATTACTGAGTCGTGTAGTATTGATTTTTCATTTTCCACATGCCTTTATAATGCATATCTTTTATATTGTTGCTGTTTTCAGTTAGCCTTGAATGATGTGTGAATGATATAATGTATGAAAGATAGTGATAGAAGGGCAGAATGTTAGATGGACATGCGTGCCCAATTCTTAACCCTTTGAAAATAAAGTTTGTGTGTTTGTTTGTATGTTTGTTTGTTTGTTTGTTTGTTTGTAATGTTTACTGATGTGAACACAAGATTATAGGACAGGAGCCAACTATTATCTGCAATGTTTACTGATGTGAAAACAAGATTATAGGACAGGGGACAACTATTATCTGTAATGTTCACTTGTGTGAACTCAAGATTATGGGACAGGGGAAAACTTGTGTCTGTAATGTTTACTGGTGTGAACATAAGATTATAGCACAAGGGAAAACTATTGTCTGTTATGTTTACTGGTGTGAACACATTATTATAGGATAAGGGAAAACTGTTATATGTAATGTTTACTGATGTGAACACAAGATTATAGGATAAGGGAAACACTATTATCTGTAATGTTTACTTATGTGAACACAAGATTATAACATAGTGAAAACTATTATCTGTAATGTTTACTAATGTTAGCACAAGATTATGGGTTGGTGGGAAATTATTATCTGTAATGTTTACTGATGTGAATACAAGATTATGGGATGGTGGACAATTATTATCTATAATGTTTACTTGGGTAGCGGGGTAGGGGTATCCCCTATCAAAGGAGAAGTAAGGCGCCTCCTTCCTTCCGCTAGCCTACGGGACACCCTTGGGCAAGGTGGAGTACCCGTTTAGCCCCTCGATCAGGGTTACGTGAAGCCATGTGTGCAGGTGGTGGATGAAGATGGAGAGCGGCCGACAGATAGTTGTAGGTTATGGTCGCCACCTTCACGGCGGTAGGCAGAGGATCTCTTTTTTAAGGAGACAATGGCTACGGTCACTGACCAGTATGGTCACTGGTAGGAAGGAAAGCAATGGCAAACTACCTTCTTTACAGATGCCAAGAAAATAATGTTGTGCGGAAAAATCAGATAGATTACATCCTAATTAGCAAAAGGTTTCGAAATGCGTTAACAGTCGTAAAAACAGTTCCAAATGCAGACTGTTACAGTTAAAGAAAGTTAAGTATACAGCAGGAAACCCTAAATATGACTTGTGCAAATTGAAAACTGACAAAGAAATACAAGATAATTTTAACATAGAAGTAAAGAACCAATTTGTTTTATTGTCTGATCTAGAGATCCTATTTCAAGATGTAGATAATCAATGGGAAATGCTGAAGAATTCAATCAGTTGTGCAGCAGAAAAAAACTATTCCAAAAGTAAAGAAAGTGGGCCGTAAGACATGGATGACTGAAGAAATTTTACAACTAATGGAAACAAGAGGACAGAACAAAAATAATCCTGCCAAATATGAAGAAATTCACAGAAAAGTCAGAACCTTATGTAAGGAAGCAATAGAAACATGGCATAAGAAAAATTGCAGAGAAATTGAAAAACAACACATCGGTAAAAAATGCGAAACTAATGCACAAAAGAATTCAGGAGCTTACTAATCAATGAACACGTACATCAGCAGACTGCCTAAAGACAAAAGATGGAAGAGTCATAATAGAAAAAGATCAGATCTTACATGAATGGTCAGATTACGTGAAAAACCGTTATGACGATAACAGAGACGAACAGTATGATGTTCAAAATAATAATGAAGGACCAGCAATTTTGAAGATGGAGGTTCAAAATGCTCTTAACCATATGAAATATGGCAAGACCCCCGGTTCAGACAGCGTCACAATAGAAATGATTAATGCTTTAGAAGAATATGGAATAGATAAAGTTACCAGTGTCATGAAATGCAGCCTTTGCTTCCCAGAACAATTTTCGGTTCACCATGTAGAGAAGTTACAGAAGAACAAATGCAATTCTCTATAATAAAGGAGGAGAAATGGAAGACAGAACAATCAGGCCTGCACACATAGAGGCATAAAATGTTGTAGCAAAAGGAACCCATTCAACTGTGAAGTGTCAGAACAGATGGCTGCTGGCCACTAAAACAGGACAGTGGGAATGGCAATAAACCCAGAATGAAATCACACAGACAGTCCAGCGTAAAGGTGTTACATGTCAAACTGATAATTACACCCCACTGGAGGGCAGACTGAAACTGAGCTGGGCCTGGCAACTCAAAATCGCCCAGGTGTGAACAACATTGACCCAGGGAGAGATAATAGCCCCAGGCTGTAAACAAGCCCCGTCCACTCTGACTGGCAGACTCAGGAATGTGTGAAAACAGATCTGATAAGGCAATTAACACTGGGCCTGTGGACTTTGTACCAGACAGAGAGGAGCAAGGTGTGATGGCCAGTTTGCAGTGATAATTGCAATTAACGCTAGGGGGAGATAAAGGAAGAATTGATGACTTGAATTCCCGGGAGATAAGGGTCTACTTCTAGGCTAGGTATAAAAACCCATGCTAGACCTGGTCCCTTTAGAATAAGTCAGACATTCGAACAGGTGAGAAGAGAGAGTAAATGTAGATTTCTTAGTAACTAGCTAAGTCTTTAGATGTATGTACTGATTTCCAGTCTATATCTGAGCTAGGTTATCGCAACTATCATGTTCGTAGGTTACTGGAGTGTGCACTATTATTCTTCAGTTCTGTGTACAATATCATATTGCTATAAGGGTTGTTCTTACTATACAAGTTGTTCTTACTATACCTTTTGTGAGGCAGACTTTTGACTTTCATTTATCATGTTAAATGTCTGTTACTCTATGGACACTTAGTAGTTTCTCAGTAGTTGTAGATAATCATGTTACTACAACTTGTTTGCATTTCATACTATGTATGTAGGAATACTTTCATATGCCTAATGTTTAAGTATATGTTGGATGTATGTATTGTAACTTCATATGAATATACGAGGCTAGGACTATACCTCGTACATATTCTTTTTGTGTATATACATCTCATTTCGTATACATACAAACTTACTAGTGCATTATGCTATTATGTTAAAGTATCATAATATGTCTAGTTAAGTAATTAATGTTTTATGGGTATTTCATGTTTGGTATATTGATTTGTCATATGCAAGCCTACCAATATGAAGTGTTATATTATTGTGTGCGCATTGGCACACTGACCATCGATTGCATTTGTAGCAGAGGTGTAATGGTACAGACATTACCCACAAGTGTTATGGGGTATGTGGTGCTAAACCTTTTCATTGTATGGTGGAGGGTAATTCACGAGAGTCTGGCACAGATACTGGTCACGGCTTGTAAGCCTGGATGATCAGGCATTATTATAATACCATTACCGATCCTGTGAGCTGTTTAGCAACTTTGGACGGAGCGGCTGTACGACACAGAATTTCTGTATTAGCGACATGGACATGGGGCGGCAGAAATGTAATCATTACAGGCGTGTGAGACAATTGAAAAGCCCGTCCCAGACTAAGACAGTAGGAGAGATATGGAGGAGAAGGAGGATGGTGAACGCAGTAGAGCTGGAAGATCAACTTGGCCAGACTGGTCATTGTATATGTATGTGTTAGTATTACTTAGGATTGTGCTGATGTAGAACTAGATATAACACATTCTTGACTTTCTTTCAAGCTCTCACAAGGAGCACCTAAGTTATAGATCTCAAGAACGAGTGACGACTAGGTAGAGCCAGGACTGACAGGGTCAGAATACCAGCAAGCTGTTTTTGAGTCTACTGGAGAGTGGGGATCTGGACCACAGATCCAGCTAGATCAAGTAAAAGTTATGTAATGTTTGTCATCAATATCAATATGTTATATGATTTCATCATCCTCATATTGAAACCCATCAGATGTCTATGATTATGATTAGTAAATAAATGTTGTAGTATTGTAACTCCTAGTTCTGTCATTATAGTTTTTCCAATTGTGCATACGTGTTGTTGTGTACATTGGTGGGGGTTCACTTAGACACCAAGGAAGGGAGCAGTCAGGGAGAAAAACCTGTACTGGGATAGTTGTCTTTACACTTTAATTCAGACTTAAAATTCTATCCTAGCTAACCTTCTCTTTCCCATTCCTTGGCGAATATTCAGCACAGTTCATTTCAATTTTGTAACGAGCCACTTGGAGCTGTACGTTGGATATTCATGCGACGAGTTCACCTTGGGTAGTGAGAGTGAACCACACCCGAGATGTCTCTGGCACTCCCGTGTATTCTAGCCCCAGGGGTTGGACAAGCAGATACACATTTTTACTCTGTGGTTGATCTCATATTAGTTAATTACGTCTACAAGCCCCTCCAGATTCTAGACCCCCACTAACTACCTACACCTGTGGAACAATGAACACTTAGGCATCGTCCGAGACCACACTCAATCATTATACAAAGAGCAAGTCAACTTACATAAAGTTTATTCTACCCTTGAGAATATAGAACTGAAATGAACATCCTGATAGAATAATCTATTTACACAAATAGAAGATAGAGTAGAGACAGAATCAGAGATGTAGGTGTCTTCATCGAGTTGAGAAGTAGATTGGATGCAGATGTCCCGTCCAGTCGGTCCGCCACTCACCCGGCTTCCTTCCAGTGAGATGACTAGAACCTTGGAGACCACTCCGTCTCCAGAGCGTGGATCCACAACAATAGAGTCACAGCTGGACCATACTTCACTGGACCAACTGCATCTGTATCACTCCCACGGAGTCACTGTTAATACAGTTCTCGAACAATACCGGTTGGGAGACAATCCTCCTGGACTTGACTCCAAGTATTCGTTACTTCGATGAACTTAAATAGTCACTGACCAATCGAATGGTCTGTCACTCATAGCACAGTCCCACTGCAGAACGGATCTGTCAATGACCAATTCAATGGTCCCTTCATCACATCACAGGAACATGGATGAAAAAATGTCACTGACCAATTCAATGGTCTCTTACAGTCACACTGTTTGTAGAATCAGATATGGCTACTGAAATGTTACTGAGTCCTACTCGAACACAGTTTATAGTCTTTATACTGAGACAGTACATTAACAGAATCAGTCATCTATTTCACGGAAACAATTCAGGTTGGACTATAATCCATAGTCCCTTCCACCGGGTAACACTTGCCACAAGTCAATAGCTGGTGTAGTTCTTCTCAAGACCTGCCACTAGTGCTGTCCAAAGAACCATTCAAGTGTCTGAAGATCAGTTACTTCTGCGTTTAGGGAGAACCACCGTCATAATATACGGTCCGGTGTTTCCTTTCGTTGAGCATGATTACTCAAAATGCTGAAATGTTCCTGGCAGAAACAGCGTATCTTCTATTATCAAAACCATCACAAACCATCACTTCCCACACGGGCACCTTCAGGGCAGTTGTATTTCTTGATGCAAACTTCACGCATGGTGAATCACATTGGGTACATGGTGTGGTTGAGTCTGGCGTGATAAGTAAAGAACTGAACCCTTCGCTGTGTCACACGAAGTGGTTTCCTGCCAACAACAATTATAGTTGACTGGTTCCTCAACAGGCAAACTCCTGAAAAGGAAGAGCGACCGGTGAGAGTATACTGGCCCAAACATTAGTCCACAAGCATCCTACCAATAACTACTCAACCCTCAGTCATGCTACTTAGTTATGCATATAACCAAAGCATTATCTCTATATGGAGAATAGTAAAGCATGGGTTCCCAAATGTCAGCTGGCCTCACAGAACAGCCCGTCAAACAGAGCAAGAAATCAGAATGACGAGTCTGATCGTAGGTCTCACCTATCCCTAATCATCTACCAGTCGTCTCTAACGTCAGTAGTGATACAAGGCTGTTATTGTTCTAATTGAATCGAACTAAACAAATAGGTAAAGAGTCCCTGGACCCGTTCCTAACATCATCAATGTTCAGTAAGAAACATAATCTTGATCAATATACCATCCCTCGGGATATAGGAATAGGACATGATCACATCCACTATGTACACAAGCCTGTTTGCTGGTGGGACCACCTGCCCACGCCATAGCAAACTCTTCTTATCAGACTCTGCCTTAGAGTCAAGAAGCCTTCTTGAGAATACATGTTCCCCACATGTTCCAAGGGTAATGTTCCAGTTCCGCCCTCTCAAGTGGGTTAGCCTTGGTCGGACCGAACTTCATCGTTGGTCTGGTTTACCAAACTATACTTTCATAACTTGCTTTCACATCCCCCATATCCTATATTTCCCCAGTCTCATACAGCCTCCTTGCATCCTTCCATACTTCCAGCACCTTAGCATTCACTCGCACTAGCGCCAGTATGAAAGAAACAGGATAGCTCAGACAAGATTTCAGAACGCATATTTATATCGCGACGGCACGCAGTGTTATCACGCGTCGAGCTATTCGGCGTTCGGAATTACCCCAGGAAGTATCACATGCCATGACCTAATATATATATACACAATGTCACATCATATATATATATACATATATATCACCAAAGCAAACTTACCTTACCACAGAAATCCGGTGTTCCACACAATGAATTCACTATTAAGTTATTACACAATAGTTACATCATTCCTGGTGGCACAGAACTAAGTTCTTCCTTTACTTAGTAACTAAGCACAAATGTTGTCTGAATCTCCGCCTACCAACTTACCTGGTTTTCTAACCGTTCTTCTGGCTTCAGCAACTGACTGACATAATCTAAGTTTCCATCCGGCACAAGTAACTATGTTTTATTCTAACACAGCAACCTAATAGATGCAACGATTGGCAATATATGGTACATATATTTGGAACCCAAATCGCCCACATCACATTACGGCGTTCCTAACAGGTGATTCGCGAGCACACAGTAAACAAACCCACGATTAACTGTCACCTGCGTTATCGATCGGTTTGCTAATTAGTATGCAAGGACATCCGCATAGGTAATGAAGTTAGAACAATGGCGTGTGGAACACACGTACAAAGTTAAATGATTTAAACAAATATCTACCTGAATGGTGAAAAACCAGATTTCCAGTCAGCTTCAGAACTGTTCAAGGGCTTCTCAGCTTCCTTTCCATAACAGTCAGCCGAATCATGGTTGAGGTGAGACGCAACACAAATATGGCTCACATCAGGCCTGCGTCTGTTCTCTTCGAACAAAAGTAAGTGAATGACTTAGCCAATTTCCCGCTTCGTGCCAACTCAATGCGCACTAGAAGCGAGTGCTTCTTGAGAAAAGACACTTTCTCGGGAAACCGTCATTCCCCGCCTAGAGTTTCTAGATCTCTCTGCACGAGAATTTAGAGCGATACCCAGCACCACGGGTTACTCGAATTCCGGTGTTTAGAGAAGATTCTAGATGGCAATTCCTCCATCGACTTCCCTCAGTCTATTTTTAGCTGGGAAAGTCCCCCGATGACGCGCCAAAATAGTGCGGGATCTTGACGACCCAAGACAGATAAACGCGTTTCGTCACAATTCATGGGCTTAATCTGTAGTTCAGCCATATAGATTTTGTCCCTAGTCAGTTTCTGACTATTTGGGGTTGCTCGCCAGTAAATAATACTTTCATCTAGCCGCTGGGGCACCCCGACTTCTGACAACCAGTCTGCTTAATACAATATATGATATTGGAAATATACCTCAAGAGTTATGTAATTCTGTATTTATTGCAATTCCAAAGAAATCAGGAGCCTTGGAATGTGATCAACATCGAACAATTAGTATAATGAGTCACATCACGAAGATTTTGCTAAGAATTATCATGCAAAGAGTTAGGAGGAAAATACAACCTGAAATAGGAGAAGAACAATGTGGGTTTGTAGAAGGCAAGGGTACAGTAAATGCTGTGTATATACTGAGAACCGTAATCGAACGTTCTATAGAAGTAAACAAAGATCTACACCTTTGCTTTATTGACTACACAAAGGCTTTCGATAAAGTGAGACATGTCAACATGATAAGGATGCTTGAAGATCTACAAATTGATGGAAAAGACCTTAGACTTGTCTTGTAAAAAATCATATATTGGAAACAACAAGCTGCCATAAGAGTTGATAATGAAGTAAGCCAATATCAGCCTATTAAGAGAGGTGTGAGACAGGGATGTGTAATGTCTCCAGATCTGTTTTCCCTCTACAGTGAAAGTATTTTCAGAAATATTGAAGATATGGAAGGAATCAACATTGGGGGACGATGCATCAATAACATTAGATATGCAGATGATACAGTCTTGATTGCAGACAATGAACAGGACCTGCAAAATTTAGTAGATGCGGTTGTTACACACAGTGAACAACTAGGGTTAGAATTAAATTGTAAAAAGACACAGATTATGGTCGTCACTAGGAAGAACGAAATACCACAATGTAATATACAAGTAAATGGGAATATTCTTCAACAAGTGAATAGGTACAATTATCTCGGAACAGTAATAACATCTGATGGGAGATGCCTTGAAGAGATTAGAACAAGAATCGCCATGGCAAAAGTAGCCTTTAGCAAGATGAAAAACATACTGACCAATAAAAAGATGTCAATTGAAACGAGAAAAAGAGTGTTGAGATGCTACATAGAACCTGTACTTTTATATGGATGTGAAGCTTGGACAATGAGCAGTCAGGCTGAAAAACATCTGATGGCTGTAGAAATGTGGTTTCTGAGGAAAATGCAAAGAATACCATGGACAGCCAGAAAGACCAATGAACAAGTCCTTCAAGAAACAAATGAAGATCGTAAACTGATTAGAGACATTAGACGTAGACAGTCAAAAATTTTTGGGCATGTTATAAGAAGAAATTATTTGGAGAACTTGGTGACAACTGGTAAGATCGAGGGGAACAGACCAAGAGGAAGACCTAGAAGCAAGTACCTGGCTGGCTTGGCCTTGTGGCATGGTCGAGACAGAAACACGGAGCTGATCCACGACTCTAGTGATCGAGTGAGATGGCAGAATATGACCGCCCACGCTTACCGGCATGCACATGATGGATGGATGGAATGTTTACTGATGTGAACACAATATTATAATATAGGGAAAAACTAATATCTGTAATGTTTACTGAAGTGAACATAAGATTATGAGATGGGGGGAAATTATTATCTGTCATGTTTACTGATGTGAGTAAACGATTATGGTATGGTGGAAATTATTATCTGTAATGTTTACTGATGTGAACACAGATTATAATATAGGGAACATCTATTATCTGTAATGTTTACTGATGTGAACAAACGGCCCATTTGTGGGTTAAACGTTAGTTGCATGCCTTTTATAGGACGTCGCAATCAACGCCATAATTTTGTATTTGTTTGCGTTTAATAATTATCTTTTACTTCCAGTAGTTTGTCGTTGCTGCCTAAACAATATAAAGTAACAGAAAGTAAGCAGCTTTACAGAACAGAAATACGAAGAAAACAAGAACGTTGCGGCGACTAACCTTCATCAGCAAACAAATACATACATAACATAATATATAATCACGGAGAAGACCCACCAGTGACTACATTAAGGCATAAGAACGGGATGAGAAGAATAAAAACGATGGGTAAAAAATGAGAATAATTAAGAGAAAATGAACATGTGAAGCAAATTAAAAAAAATGTTTGCTACTTATCTCAGAATCCGAGGCTGTTCGTAATTCTGTTAAGTAAAGCTGCATTACTTTGCTTTATTTTACATTGTTTACATTTCCACAGTTTTACCCCAGTTCAACTAATTTTATTCATAATTTAGTCATTGCTTTTTAAACGACCGACGCTCCATACCGTCGAAATCAACTCAAAGCGGTCTGTTTCAAAATCGTATTTGGGAAATATGAAACGCGTTCACTGTCCTGCTCATTTGTGGGTGGGTTGTCACAAATTTGAAATACAGCCTGGACAGCGGCCTGTTGGACTGATGTTTCCGATTGTGAACTACACAGCGCGCAACGTGCACGCGGGACCTCCAATGTGTTCGTTCTTGTCCGAGAAGGCTAGACGTGCGATGCACTGTCCCAGGACTTTAAGGGGCGAGTATAGGTACGGGTGGTGTGATAGGGGCATCCACTATCAAAGGAGATCCAAGGTGCTTCCTTCTCTCCGCTTGCCTATGGACGGCCTTGGGCAAGGTGGAGTACCAGTTTAGTCCCTCAGGATTACATGAAGCCATGCGTGCAGGTGCTGGATGAGCTGGGGAGCAGCCGACAGATAGCTGTTGGTTATGGTCGAATCTCTTTTTGGAGGCAATGACTACGGTCACCGACTAATATGGTCACTGCCTTAAAGTAGGGAGGAAAGCAGTGGCAGACTACCTTCTTTACAGATGCCACGGAAATCAAGTTTCATGTCTTAGAGAATCAGAGAAGAGGCGTAAATGGGTGATCTAGCAGTCTCGCCTGGTAGGGGTTAGTCATGTGAACCAGGTGACTCCAGACTGCCAGCAAGCGATTGAGAGCAGAAGACTAACATTACTTATAACGGGGACGTAGGACGTTGGAACTGCGTGTGTAGATGGCAAATTGGAGAAACAAGGAAGAAATTAGAAGAATGAATAAAACATTTCAAGTATGTGTGAGTCCAGGTGGAAATGGGCTGGCATGATAACATCCGAGGAACATAAAATAATTAGCTCTGGTGGAAAGAAACAATATGTAGCCCTTTTATTGGATATGGAGAGATCAAAATCCATGTAAGGGATATTAATGGATTGTGTCAGACAGAATATTACTGGTAAAGTTAAGGAGAAGGCCTTTAATCTCAACATCATCCAAGTTTATGCACTAACAACAGGCAGCGGTAATGACTGCAGCGGTGATGACTGCATCGATGAATTTTATAAGGATTTGTATAAAGTTTTCAAGAAGCGCAAATACTCAGAGTTAAATATCACAATGGAGGACTTAAGCGCTAAAGTTGGAAATCAACAAGATGGATACATAACAGGCAAGAATGAGCTAAGCCAAGGTAATGAAAGAGATTGCAGACTTGTACAGTGAGCAAGGGGCATGCTATGGTTATTAGCAACACCTAGAATCAACAACATTCAAGGAGATTATGAACATGGAAGAGTCCTGACAAAAAGATCAGAAATTAAATTGATTAACTCCTCGTCAACAGAAACGCTTTTAAACTCGCAAAAACTATACAAAATGCAGACAGCTACAATACAATAGATTGCTTATAGGCAATAACCTACGCCAGCTGGCATGGCACTTGATGATGATGATGATGATGACCCTGTCTGACACAGCCCAATATCCTTGAAAGGATTTTGATGTTCGCCGATCCAAGATAATTGTTACACTTCTTTGCCGTTCTTCTCCCCCAGAATAAATAATCTTAAAATTCCCCTGTCTTAATACCTGCCCCTGTCCATCTCGTCCTGCACATTCCTAATATATTAATCTTCTCTCTTTCCATTTCTTGTTTGATGTTATCTAATTTTCTGTCGTTCGCTTAACGACCGAACATTCCGTGTTGCTACTTTCATTGTCCCTGTCCTTTTTTGTGATATTCAATAATTAGGCGAATAATGATAAACTAGGCAACTTCAAAGAAGGTAGTTTGCCGTTGCTTTCCTTCCTGGCAGTGACCATATTGGCCAGTGACTGCAGCCAGTGTCTCGATAAAGAGATCTTCTGCCTGTCGCCGCGAAACTTGAGACCATAACCAACAACTATCTGTCGGCTGCCCTCAAAATTTCATCCACCACCTGCCTTCCGTGGTTTCTTATGAATAACTTCCTCAGACGAATACAAAATAATAGAACATCCTCCATATAAAAACACTAAAATGGTGCCTTCTGAACAAGACGCCACTACGTCGTCGCCATCTTACCGGAAGCATCTGCGGGTAAATTGGGATATTGTTAAACACGTGAACCGGAAAATATCTGGAAAAGTCATAACGTCTGATGGAAGGTGTCTTGACGAGATTAGAACAAGTATCGGCATGGTGAAGGTAGCCTTATTCAAGATGAAAAAACATATTGACCAATAAGAAGATGTCAGTTGTAACAAGGAAAAGAGTTTGAATAACGAAGACACAAACAATAGATTGCACGATTTATTGCCTGGCATATATTGCTGCATCTCATCAGGTACATACTGCAGACATCACACAACATAAACTAAAGCGATTAGATAAATCCTTCAACTTAAATGCATCGTGCAATCTATTGTTTGTGTCTTCGTTAGTCAAATCCACTACGGGAAAACGTTGTTTTGAGTTTACAACTAAACTTGAATTTTGGGGTGAAGCTGTCGAATGTCTCAGGTTCCAAAGCTTGTGGGTTCGATTCTGAGCTCTGTCATTTGGTTTAAGAGTGCAGTTTTCTCGGAGACCTCCTAGGGGTCGTCGCTGGAGCTACGGAATTCGTGCTTTGTGCGACGCTTAAGGCAGACCGGCCCGCGGAAAGAGACCTAGTCATATGGGATAAAACACGGTGCAATAAAATCGATCCTCTGGCTATTGCTGTTAGTATACATATAATGTTATGAGTATATACAGACATCATCACGTGACATGTCAGTGGTTATAGTAAAGTCAGATAAACGTATTGGGTATATGGTGCTAGACTCATAGTTGTACAGACCAATCGACTCTACAGGGATCATGTGGTCAATATCAGGCCGGTCACCTTGACTTGCCGCGATATTTCCCGCTACCCAGTTAACGCTGGGTCGGCCTGGGAGCCTAGATCAATTTTTAAAATGGCAGCGTTTTACATTTGGCTCTTCTTTATGCCCGTGTTATATATTTGCGTCTTCAATGCGGGCCTTGCATGAAACAACCTTTGAGAACCTACGCTCTATCACCCCTGTCCTCCAGAGCACTGCCATGGACTGCAAAACGGGAAGTCGCACAGTTGACATTGATATCAGATCCCATACCGTGATACGGAAAATTACAACCGACAGTTTCAGCTCCGAATGGATAGACAGCATTCGGAAGCCGCGCTTTACATAACTCGCGTGGGTGTACGCACCGGGACATGATGGAGTTAAAGGCGCGCAGACCAGCTGGCAAATTATCCACCAATACACTCGGGATGAAGCAGGGACAAGGCTGATATAATCAATACAATACGGACTCGGCTGGAGACTGACAAGGCTCCGACGCTTAGCCGAAAGACACGAATTGGGGGTTGAAGCCTGATCAAGCACGCCAATGCCGCCTTCGAGGTAAAGAGATGCGATACCCTAACCAACTCCTCATGGAAACAGCGAGCAGAAACACTGGGGGATGGCTGCTGCATCGGAGCACTGAGCACGTATGGGAATGCCCAATGTGGTGTGACGTGATTCGATACTCCAATACATGGTTGAAGAGAATATGATCGATGTAAAAGACAACACAAAAAACTTACCCACAGAATACATATCCACGTCGACACGATCGCATCTCTGACCCCCATGTTTGTTTCTGTGGAAAGAATACATATGTTAGATTTGTTGAGTGCAATAATTGTGTGAGAGGACTGGCGTATTAAAATGGTTGGGTGCAATAATTGTGTGAGAGGGCTGACGTTTTACATTTGTTGAGTGCAATAATTGTGTGAGAGGGCTGACGTTTTAGAATTGTTGAGTGCAATAATTGTGTGAGGCTGGCGTGTTAGAATTGTTCAGTCCAGTTCAGTCGCGGTTCCACCATCACAGCAACGGGTCGTCCCCATTATGCTCAGTTTATGTGCCAGTGAATACTACATAAAATGTTCCTCACTGCCCCATGTGAAAAAAAGGAAAAGACAGGAGTCTCGACAAACGACAGCCCGCTCAGACAAACTGTGCATAATGACGCCACCAGAATGTCACCACAAAAGTCCTCCACGAAACATTCATCCTTGATGGAAGTGGCAGTCACTTTCCCAAGCAGATGTTCACCTATAAAATCTCGATGTTTCTAGATATTGATGTTCCGTTTCTAGAAGTTTTCTAGCCAGCCACGCTATTTTATCTCCGAAATGCAGTTCACGCAATAAAACAACCTCGGACATATGTAAAAACTTTCACTGTACATAATTCCGTCGCCAGAATGCCAACACAAAAGCCCTCTACGAAACATGCAGTTCATCCTTGATGGAAGCGGCAGTCACTATCCCAACCAGATGTTAGCCTATAAAGTCTCGATATTTCTAGATGCTATTGTTCCGTTTCTAGATTGTTTTCTAGCCAGTCACGCCATTTTTTCTTCCGAAATGTAGTTCACGCTGCAAAACAAATTCGAACAGATGTAAAAAAAAACAACAACAACAACAACAACAACATTTCGCTGTACATAATGCCGTTGCCAGAATGCCAACACAAAAGTCCTCTACGAAAATACAGTTCATCATCGATGGAAACGGCAGTCACTAGAAGACCAGCAGCCACACATTTCTGCATAAGGCAGAAAACCGGCCACTTCTGCGACACACCCAGCCGCCATGCATGCAGATATTTCTAGATGTTGTTGTTCCTTTTCTAGATGTTTTCTAGCCAGCTATGCCATTTTGCTATGCCAGATGTAAAAAAACGTTTCACTATACATAATCCCGGCTCCGTGGCAAAGAGGTTACAGACACTATTCATAATCCCGCATACCCCATTCGAAACACAGCTGGGGAAGGGGAAGGAGAATTTGGCAGCAGACCGCCTTGTGTTATGTTTTTTATAACATGGTATGAGTGCCGGTCGTTCATAAAGCAATGGTAAACTACTGAACGTAAACTTGCCAAGAAATCACACAGCCAAAAAAAAAATTCTGGGGTTGACTGAAACGCCCCGTAAAGGATATGCAACTAACTTTTAGTTTAATTAATTTAAACAGAGAAGTCACAAACAACATGTTGCACGATTTATTGTCTGACATATTTCGCTGCATCTCGCCAGGTGCATATTGCAGATTTATAAGCGTGAATAAATAAATATTACGTTGGCTGTAATCAATTAAAACACTCATTCACAGGTATTGTTCAAATGTAGAGCATTTGTTATCCACACGGTAATTTTAGTGTTCAATGAACTCTTTATGTTTGCACAAAACTGGCTGGAACCGCCTAATTGCTAAAGCCTCAGTATATCTGAGTAGTAAACCAAACACACGACACACACGTTACACGCCGTTACTTCACATATATATAAATTGTTGTCAACGTGTTTTTATCTTAGAAACTTAATGGCAGTAGTATTAACAGCGATGAAATGGTGAAGGAACGATCGGGAGTAGTTTTGGAGAAGAATATAGAGATTATCATGGACAGAGAAGACAACAAACGCTGGGGTATTTGGAACTGAATTTGTTACAAGATTATAGAATAAAACCATAGAGAAACAACACATGAAATTGATGGGCATAGCAATTGAAGAGATGGGATAAAACAATTAGCCATATGTGGGGCAACTACTGGGCATCAGAGCTCAATAAAGGCACAGAGAAATACATACGTAGAGAGCGTAAAGGAAAAGCTGGATACAATATAATAATTGTAAACAATATCAACTGATCAAACGACAGAGGCTTCATGATCGCTGAAGTGGGGTTTAGACCAGGCACTTGAAATTAGTAGAAGAAGAAGAAGAAGAAGAAGAAGAAGAAGAAGAAGAAGAAGAAGAAGAAGAAGAAGAAGAAGAAGAAGAAGAAGAAGAAGAAGAAGAAGAAGAAGAAGAAGAAGAATTGAACTGAATTGAATTGAACTTTATTTTAAAAGGGTTACAAATTGGGCACGTAGGCCTGTCTTACATTCGGCCCTTCCAATCACTCATCTTTCTTTCATCAACAGTGCATGATACATTCACATAGGAAAAAAAACATTGTCAAATGAATGTTGTAAGCATAAACAATGCATATTATCATGTTATGTGACACATCCCCCCTCCCACACAGACATCCCGCACCAACCCACACACACATCCCTCACCCACTCACACATAACCCACCCACCACACATCCCTCCACCTACTCATACATCCCCTCACCAGCCCAGACATCTCACAACCACTCACACACACATCCCTCACCGACATCCCCACCCACTCACACATACCCTAACCCACACAAACTCACGCACACACACATGTTCCACCAACCCATATACCCCCAACCACACAATACCCCTCAAACACACACATCCCTCACCCACTCACACATCACTCACCCATACCCTCACATATTCCCATCCACATACACACATTTCCCCACCCACCCACACATTTCACATCCATCCACACACCCCACCAACCACACATACATTCCCCAGCCACACACACATCCTCCTCCTACACACATCCCCCACCGACACATACATCCCCCCGCATATACACATCCCCCACTCCCCCTACACACAACTCATCACACCCACCCACACACATACATCCTCCACCCCTACCCACACACACCCACACATACTCCACCCCCCAACACACGTACATACCACTACCCATCAACACCCACACAAACACACCAACCCAAACACACATCCCCCTCCCATACATCTATCACCCCCCCCCCCCCCCCCCACATACTCTCAACCCACATACTCCCCACCCAGACACGCCCCATCGTTACACATATCCCTCCACCCACCCACACACGCCCCATCCTTACACACATCCCTCCACCCACCCACACACGCCCCATCCTTACACACATCCCTCCACCCACCCACACACGTCCCCAACCCAGACACGCCCCATCGTTACACGTATCCCTCCACCCATCCACACACGTCCCATCCTTACACACATCCCTCCACCCACCCGCACACACATCCCACCATCCACTCATCTCCGCACCCACCGACAGAACCCCCACCTACCCACACATTCCACACTCATCGACACCTCCCCACCCACCCACTCACACATCCCCCACCACACACGTCCCCAACCCGCTCACATCTTTCCATCCACACACACATCCCCACCCATACTCTCATCCCCACACACACATCCATCCACTCATGTACTCATCCCTCAACCACTCACACCTACTCATTCCCACCCAACCATCAACACATACATCTCCCATCTACCCACCCACACTCAAACGCCCTAACCACCCGGCCAAACACACATTCCTCACCATCACATACATCCTTTACCCACCCGCACATCCAGCACCCAATTACAACTCCCCCACCCTCGCACACACCCCTCACCCACATAAATCTCCCCTCCCACACAACATCCAACCCCACACACATCCCCTCATTCACATACCCACCCACACACCCCTCACCCACAGACACACATCTCCCCATCCACACATCCCCCATCTACAAACACACTCACCACCCACACATATATCCTCCATCCACCCACACCCACCCACCCACACACACATCCTCTCACCCATCCCCCACACCCATCAAACACCCATCCCTCAACCCACACATCCCTCACCCACTCAACCACCCACATACGCATTCCCCAACAACACAACCCCTCATACCAACATCCACATACTTCCACCAATCCACCCAAATATCCCCCACCTACACACATCCCTCACCCATACACATATCCCCCACCCACAACACATCCTCCCCCCCCACCCACAACACATCCCCCATTCAAAACCCCTCCACACAATCATCCCCACACACACATGCCCCACATACACACTCACACACACACACATCCTCACATCTAGACTTACATGATGCCTCAGTAATCACTGAAACTAGTATGAACAAACTCCCACACTTTACACAAACATACACTGACGATTGTCGTGGGCATTCTCGCGAAAATTGTAAAAATTTGAGAAAAATTGTACATATACATTGTGTAGCGAAAAAAATAGTGATGCAATTCAACTCTCTCTCTCTCTCTCTCTCTCTCTCTCTCTCTCTCTCTCTCTCTCTCTCTCTCTCTCTCTCTCTTCTTACACACACACACACACTCTCTCTCACTCACTCACTCACTCTCTCTCTCACTCACACTAAATCTCTCACTCACTCTGCAGTAATGTGCATGTGTTCGTATTATACATGATTATATTAAGTGGCATACAAAATTATAATATAAGAGATGAGAATACACAAAACACTATGGAATATCATTTTGCTTGACATGCGTGCGCTCAACTCTCGCTTCCTTCTTGCATACACACACACTCACACACATGCGCACCAAAACACAAACACATCTACTCCCCGCCAACCCACAAGAAGAAGAAGAAGAAGAAGAAGAAGAAGAAGAAGAAGAAGAAGAAGAAGAAGAAGAAGAAGAAGAAGAAGGAAGAGGAGGAGGAGGCGGAGGCGAAGGCGGAGGAGGAGGAGGAGAATACGGTGAATAAGAAGAAGGAAGAGGGGGATTTGACAGAATGAGTAATAGTAACTGCAAAACTTATAGCTGTTTTTGCTGACGCAGTGGTCTTACAATTTGTAGTAGTAGTAGTAGTAGTAGTAGTAGTAGTAGTAGTAGTAGTAGTAGTAGTAGTAGTAGTAGTAGTAGTAGTTGTTGTTGTTGTTGTTGTTGTTGTTGATGTTGTAGTAGTAGTAGTAGTAGTAGTAGTAGTAGTAGTAGTAGTAGTAGTAGTAGTAGTAGTAGTAGTAGTGGTAGTAGTAGTAGTAGTAGTAGTAGTAGTAGTAGTAGTAGTAGTAGTAGTAGTAGTAGTTGTAGTAGTAGTAGTAGTAGTAGTAGTAGTGGTGGTAGTAGTAGTAGTAGTAGTAGTAGTAGTAGTAGTAGTAGTAGTAGTAGTAGTAGTAGTTGTTGTTGTTGTTGTTGTTGATGTTGTAGTAGTAGTAGTAGTAGTAGTAGTAGTAGTAGTAGTAGTAGTAGTAGTAGTAGTAGTAGTAGTAGTAGTAGTAGTAGTAGTAGTAGTAGTAGTTATTCTAACAGTGCCAATAAAATGACATTAACTTACCACTGCGCTCTGCCACCAACAGTACACGACCAAGAACCATTAATCACGCAGTGTGCATGCTGTCCCTTGTCTCATCAACTGACGAAAACTTGCGCGCGAAACCCCCGACCCGGTCCAAACGCTGAACATCTGAGAAGAATGTCCCCACCTCCAGACATCTGCCCGTGTGAGGTGCCTGTAGAGAGAGACCTCACGTGAAAGCGCCTATGCCCGCCAATCCAGCTTGGCTTGAAACTAAAAAGATTAGTTATTCAACTATATTGATTTTGTTTACTGCAAAAGGAGGCTAGAACAAATTTCGCTTGCTTGTTCTGTTGTCTGTAAGCAAATAGCTTATCTTGGACACTCAGCGAGGACTTGTCTATGTTCAGCATGAGGATCTGCATTGTTGTGTTTCTTTTCTTGTGTGGGTAGGAGGTTCTTTTATGTGTGTAAACCATTCTTATGTGGAGGAGTTGATGTAGGATGTAATGAAATGGCAACAAATCTAATGGCAACAAAACCCAAAGACCGTAAACAACGGATACGTTCAAACGTTTGCAACAACAAACCTCAAGAAAAATATAGAATGTTGTCGAAGCTGATAACATTCTGAAGAATAAAGAACATTTCATTCCAGCATGTGTTCTGCCAACTGACGTAGGCTTTAACGCATCTGCACATATTTTGATCCTTCGTGATTTGGAACAACTCCGCTGATGATAATCCTGCATGGCGCCGCCTCAGGCCATCCAGCTCCAGCATCATTTGTCTCGGCCTGCTTCAGCCTCTTATAACACCGATCTTTGCCGTCGTCACAATGTTTTCCAGTGCGCCTGTTCTAATTATATTACCATCACATGATTTGTGACTCTTTCTTATAACGGGTGTTTGTAAAGTCTCACTACGCTTTGTATGTAGAACAAATTTGAAAAATGAAGTACATAATATCATTAAAAAATGTATTTTACAGTCCATAATGATGCAATATGCAGCGAATTACATTTTTTCCAGGAAATCTTTGTTAGATACTTTGGCTGTCCAAGTCATTAACAACATTCGTCTCATTAACCGCATCGTATCTTCTCCCAAGCTCTTCCTAATTTGCTCTATCACCTTTCATGATACGCTGCCATACAACATGACAGGTTCTCCATAACATCTAGTATGCTGTGTCTGGCATTCAGTGGAAGCTATTCATTGCATGAGATACTGTTCATTTTCTCATATTCAGCTTTTGCTTGATCTCTTGTGCTCTTTTATGTTTTTCTCTCGCCGGTTTTGAACTCAAGCGTAGTCCATACACGTCTTCCGCTTCTACTGCACTGGACTGATTTTTGCGTGTGGATTAGCTTTCCCTGTTACCAGTGTACCTGGCCATCAGGCGAGCCCACTCCGACTTAAGAGATATTTGTAATTTACTTCCCAAAATCAAGGACGAGAAGTAAACATTTTAGTCCAACTGACCTGTGTAGAGGTTGGACACACTAACTCGGAATCAGCACACGTGCATATTCCATCTGATGTTAGTATTGTTGCCACTGTGTACTCATGCGTCGTGGGGAGGTGTTATTGAAGTCCCCAGTGCCTGTAACTAGCGTATTTCTCTAATTTCCTCCATGATTTATGAGCATGTTTCTAGAATCAACTCAATTCCCTACCGGTTTGCTAGACCTGCCATACGTTCCTGACCTACTTGACCCTTGATTGTTCGGAGAACTCTTTCTTAAACCTTAAGTCCGATGCTTTTGATGTTCAAGTTGGTTGAGCCCTGAAGAAGATCTTGCAAATCTGGGAGTGAGGCTTGTGTGGAGACTTCTCTCCCGACCCGGCATCGACGTACCATCTCCACCAGGACTTCTGCAGATCTCTCCCGCCCCTCTCCGTGCTCATCCTCTAGAGGGGTGTGCAACGACGGTATTGAGAGATTACATCTGTGGAGAATAATGTGTGGATATAACCAGGCCTGATTCAGCACAACACGTAAGGACTAGGCCTGGATTGCTGATGTCCCCCCTCCCCACGGGCTGTAGGTAGTCTATTATCAAGTCTCGAACCTAGTACAAGAGAGCAAGGGAAATCTATCACAATATGGATTTAACTAATATTAGGCAGCATCGACGTTAACACAAAGTTAACGGTGTTAAAAGCATTCGAGTTCATTGTACCGGATTTTATTCCATATAACTAGGCCTCTCTTAGCATAGCAGCTAACTGCTCACTGAAAGCACGAACGCAGCTTCGGCGACGTCCCCAGGTGGCTCCGGAAAAACCGTACACGCGAACTGACTGACGGAGACTTAAATCAAACCTACGACCTTCTGAGCACGGTGATCATCTTCAGCAGCCAGTGTAGAGTCCCAATACAATTATACCAGATTCAGTCTGATGTTTGTCCGCATGGCCTTTCATCTGAGAACTGAGTGTCGGCCAGATCCTCTGGTCTCTCGCTGCCGCACCATTCACCCCAGGCAATGATGGTGTGTCTTCCACATCATACACACGATCCTACAGGACAATACCCTACCCAGAGAGATTCAACCAGTTTGTCCACATGCTCGTTTCCCAGCACACCAACATGTCCTGGGGAAAAGACCCAAAGGATGCTCACCATCTTTGATTTTTTTTTTTTAAATATTAAAGCATGTCACTCTGCAAGAAGCATACCCGCTTTCCTTCTACTCAGCATAATCTGTGAGTCCGTTACAATCACGACTGCGTGTACTGTTTATTCTCCATCCAGCGGAACACCGCTGTGACTGCCTCTACCTCCATTCTCAGACTGGATGTTGTGGTATTCAAGACTCTAGTGATCATGTGAGATGACTAACCAGACTGTCCATGACTTATCGGCATGGCACAAGATGACGGTTACCCAGCTGCTCAATCCCTCCACAAACACCTTTCTCTGTCTCCCCCTGCATCTCTGGTCTAGTGTTTACCCAGCTGTTTAAGCTCTCCACAAACACCTCTCTCTCTCTGTCTAGCCCTGCATCTGTGGTCTAGTGTTTACCCAGCTGCTCAAGCTCTCCACAAACACCTTTCTCTGTCTCCCCCTGCATATCTGGTCTAGTGTTTACCCAGCTGTTTAAGCTCTCCACAAACACCTCTCTCTCTGTCTAGCCCTGCATCTGTGGTCTAGTGTTTACCCAGCTGCTCAAGCTCTCCACAAACACCTTTCTCTGTCTCCCCCTGCATCTCTGGTCTAGTGTTTACCCAGCTGTTTAAGCTCTCCACAAACACCTCTCTCTCTCTCTGTCTAGCCCTGCATCTGTGGTCTAGTGTTTACCCAGCTGTTTAAGCTCTTCACAAACACCTTTCTCTGTCTTCCCCTGCATCTCTGGTCAAGTGTTTACCCAGCTGTTTAAGCTCTCCACAAACACCTCTCTCTCTGTCTAGCCCTGCATCTGTGGTCTAGTGTTTACCCAGCTGCTCAAGCTCTCCACAAACACCTCTCACTGTCTCCCCCTGCATTTCTGGATCCAGATCCTCTGGTCTCTGGCTGCCGCACCATTCACCCCAGGCAATGGTGGTGTGTCTTCCACATTATACACACGATCCTACAGGGCTCTGGCCACATCTGCCTTAGCGTGCAACAATACCCTACCCAGAGAGATTCAACCAGTTTGTCCACCTGCTCGTTTCCCAGCACACCAACCTGTCCTGGGGAAAAGACCCAAAGGATGCTCATCATCTCATCATGCTTGTTTACCCAGCTGCTCAAGCTCTCCATGAACAGCTTTCTCTGTCTCCCCCTGCATCTCGCATCTAGTTTTTACCCACTTTTTGAATCTTTCATCTCCATTGCAGGCCGTTGCGATCAATCCCAAGTTTATATTTCAGACAATGTTACGTTCAGTAGTTTGTTATAGCTGTCAGAACGAAAAGTCAAAGTTTAAGTCCAACTTAATGATGGAGCCCAAGTCAGGCGGCTTGACCACTTCGCCACAGAGACTCCCACAGTGATCTAGAATATGTACAGACCTAGCACTTCACACTTCAAAGGCGTAATTCTTGCTGATTACATTGCTTTGTTGTACTCTCTACCTCACCCCAGTCCCAACAGCCAGCTGCAAACAAGAAAGATGCCAAATAAAATAGAGTATTGTCCCACATGACACTCTCGCATATATCGATTTCCTGTCCCTGACGTTTGACTGGACACTGACCTGTGACCCCAGGCACATCTACAGGCTTTGTGATAACTGGCATTAAATACGCTTATATATAACAATGCCTGGAACGCGGGTTGAAATTCATCGTTTCATCCCGCCTTCTTGTCGACTCTTTTTATCTTCCGCTCAACGGAACATTAGATCCGCGCTGCCTTTCATGTCCCGCCCTGGGTTTGTTGGGAATTGTTGTAGCGGAGAACGGTATTTGTGACTTTGGTGGAGTAGAGATGACCAGACAGATCGATACACCGCCGACTTGAGGCAACAGGAACATGGTCAGAGAGAGAGAGAGAGAGAGAGAGAGAGAGAGAGAGAGAGAGAGAGGAGAGAGAGAGAGAGAGAGAGAGAGAGAGAGAGAGAGAGAGAGAGAGAGAGAGAGAGAGAGAGAGAGAGAGAGAGAGAGGGGGGGTTGTAAACAGATTAATAAATGATATTACGATCGCCAGAATTGGAAAACAGTGTTCAGATTGCGCAGCTTGTGGCCGATGGTTGTACATAGTGGTTAGATGAGGCATAGACAACATATCCGAGTTGCGTGTTTAAAATAAATGTTGAATGCCTTTTGCAGGACAGCTAAATTCACCCCTAGGTTGATTTCTAGGTAGTTCAGGTTCAGTGGGTTTAACCCCTACACCCCCCCAGTTTGACATTGACGTAAACTTGTGTTTACACTATTCATGTGATCTTGTAATTCAGCTTCTGATATTGCTATTAGTGCTTGGTTGTCCGCAAACAGGAGTTCTCTAACGGTTAGATTTGCAGATGGTTCTTCTTCTGTGTTCTCGTCATGCGGTGTTCTTGCGGTCTCTGTTTGGCTGGTTTCTTTACATATGTTGTCTATATATGTTATAAACAAGAGAGGGGACAGGACACAACCTTGTCGTACTCCAGATCTTATGGTGAAGGGTTCTGAGTGCCCTCCAGTTGCTCTCACTATGCATTCACTGTGGTTGTATAAGCTTCTACATAGGTTTGTTAGATGTGTACTCACTCCATATTGTTTAAGGATTTCCCACAGCTTGTTTCTATCTACTCTATCAAATTCCTTTTCTTGGTCGACAAAGGCTAAGTAGAGTGTTTCATTGAATTCGATTGATTTTTCTATAAGTTGTCTAAGCGCAAAAATGGCATTTGTGCATCCTTTGTTTTTCCTAACTCCAAGTTGTGCTTCGCTTAGCCAGTGTTCTATAATAGTTCGTAATCTTTTCTCAAAAATTTTGCAAAATATTTTCCCAGTATGAATCAACAGTGAAATGCCTCTGTATTGTGTGCAGTCTCTTTTGCTGCCTTTGTTTTTCCATTTTCGGATAATTGTGGCGTTTCCCCAGTCTCGTGGTGTCTGTTGTTCTACCCAAATATGGTTGAATAGTCTATGTAGATAGAGACATGAAGACATTGACGACATATTCAAGTTATATAAAAGGAGGCTTAAATTCAAGAATATCTCTAGAAAGACATGAAGACATTGATGATATATTCAAGTTGTATAACAGGAGGCTTGTCTTTATTTCACTTCGTTTTATACCACGTGGCTCGGTTTCTTTCTGCAATGCGACCTGCCGAAAACGTCGCACAGCGGAGGAACTTCAAAGCTCCAGCAACGACCCCTTGGGGTCTTCGAAAAATATTATACTCTGAACCGAATGGCGGAGTGCGACAACGGGGTGACCATTTAGTCACGGAGACACCTGTTTTATGGAAACATAAATGATCTAAAAAATTAGGAAACAAGTTGGCAGTGCATGAATCACAGAAAACGAGAAGTAGATTGTGAGCTTTACTAGAACACGACTACAAGAAACAAAATGGACGTTGCGGCTAAAGCCTTCGTCAGCGCAGAATAAACAAACACAACCGACACAACTGCATAGCGATTCTTGTTATAATCTCTCCAAGGCACCTCCTATCAGATGGTATGACTGTTCCGAGATAGCTCCTGTGCTACTTGGGGTCGTAAAGGAAGCAAATAATAGCGACAATGTAGCTTGCCATGCATGGCGTAAGATGCCACTAGGGGGTGTTGGTGGGAGACTGGCACCCCTCATCCCGTAGAAAAGTATCTGCAAACGTAGTCCAATCAGGAAGTCAGAAAAGGGCTTGGTGAGCTGTGGTTGGTGGCTTGAGCTTCATTGTGTGATGAAAGGCAGCAGAATGATTCCTGCATGAAGGATCTTCGGTTGTTTCTTTATTTCATCTTGTTTTCATTATGATCTAGAGCAATATCGTTATTGTGTGATTTACTTTTTCATGGGATCTTCAGCAATATCGGTATTGTATTATTTCATGGTGATCTTCAGCAATATCGTTATTGCATGATTCATTCATGGTGATCTTCAGCAATTTCATTATTTTATCTTCTTCTTTTGCTTGCATCCGGAGAGTTTTTTTCCCGGAAGTTAATGCGTTGTGTCTGTTTACAGCAGAGCTGCGTTCTTGCGCCGCTAGGCCGACACATCCGACTCCTGTGGGCATTTGTTGACCGGGTTAACCTTCCCGGGGGTTTCTTCGGACATTTTACTCTCACTATTGTGGTGTTATCCACCACCCCACCTGCCCCATTTAGAGCAATCGAAAACATCCTGGTCAGCCTTCAAGGGAAGGCAGGGGCAGACCATGGACATTCCCCACCATCCAAATGCTTAAATTACACACACAGATGCTGTAATATGCGTAATGTATGATATTGGTTGTGTCGTGCTTAGCTCACAAAACAGTAGTATGTCAGGTCCTAACTACTTATTATTTGGGGACCGCTTCAGGGGGCCGGACGTCGTATTTCCTTATATAAAAGTTATCCCGCCCCCAGCGGACCACATAGAAAACGGACCACAATTGACCCAGATATTTTGAACTTGGCGGTTATGTTCTTGGTTTTGGGTGACTACTTCCGGTTGTCACTTCCGGTCCCTGGGTACCCCCTACCGACCGCCCCGCCCACATGTGCCCTTGCCGGCAGCCTCCGCTTCCCCCGACCGCTTCTGAGACCATTCAAAGACAGTGAGGTAAGCCTTGGAAGTCGGCGGGGTGGTGGTGGCGGTGGCGATGGGTTCGAGTCCCAGTGTGTGTGTGTGTGTGTGTGTGTGTGTGTGTGTGTGTGTGTGTGTGTGTGTCAACGCCACCACCACCCCGCCGACTTCCAAGGCTTACCTCGCTGTCTTTGAATGGTCTCAGAAGCGGTCGGGGGAAGCGGAGGCTGCCGGCAAGGGCATCTGTTGGCGGGGCGGTCGGTAGGGGGTACCCAGGGACCCGAAGTGACAACCGGAAGTAGTCACCCAAAACCAAGAACATAACCGCCAAGTTCAAAATATCTGGGTCAATTGTGGTCCGTTTTCTATGTGGTCCGCTGGGGGCGGGATAACTTTTATATAAGGAAATACGACGTCCAGACCCCTGAAGCGGACCCCAAATAATAAGTAGTTAGGACCTGACATACTACTATTCAAAACTAGATTATTGGAACATGAATGATATTTTATACAAAGTAGTGTTATGCGCCGGAGTGCACTAAATTATTATTTAGTTTAGGGGTTATGCCGAACTAGTTTCTGGTGATAGTCATGGCATTCCACATCAAATTTTCCGGCTATCCTGAGATTGACTGTTGGCTTATACTCCCTCTCTCACAGCCTGTACCTTCACTCACTCACTCAATCTCCTCATGCATCAGTCAACATATCCATCTTTGCATGTGGGTTCAATTCACTCTCTCATACATCATTCATATGTATGGATGATCATTTCACTCAGTCTATAGACACATTCATATTGGTATGGGTGATCATATAGGAATCATTCATCACACATCCTTTATACTGTCATGTAAGGTGGGTGATTTCCCAATGATAACTTACAATGTTTACCATCATTGATATCACAATGAAATATCTCCTTTCACAATCACTCATCATACACATCATATATGTAAGAATGACATCAGGCCTAGGTAGGTGCTTTACACAGAATACATTCACAGATTCAACAAGAATGACATTACAAGGGAATCTCATCCTTCAACCTACTTATATTATTTCCTGGATATTTAGTCATGCATGCTGATGGGTTTTATCAAATGATACATTCACATCTGTTTAACAATGATGACATCACACATGAATCCTCACAGACATGTTATCAGTAATGACATAGTGATCATTGTGATCATTAGACATAATTATGAGATTCTCAAAGGATACTGCCTCGTGTGTAGCAATAATAAAATGCACAGGGGTCCCCCCTTATTCTCATAGATTTATGTGATCTACTCAGTCTACATTCAGGTATTATGAATCTTAACCATTCTACCATGCCGGTTGACTAAGTATTATTATTGTGTGGCACAAACATTAATTCCTTATGTTTACAACATTGAAAATACATTTGACTCACCGCTATGGTGTTTTAACTCAACACACAATTATGATACCTGTAGAATCTATATTTGATTCTCATGTGTTCATGAATTATCAGAAAACTATTTGTTTGTCCATGTGCTCGTGTCAAAATGTACACATACTGACTAATGTGCTCAATCTACTTGACTATACACATTCCACTAAATTCTCTATTAGTGCTGGCACATGTAAACTAGTTTTTAATCTTACCAGTGGGCACATATACATTATGTCCTAACCACTGTACTAAGAATTCTGAGTTTCCTTAAGTCACCACTCTAATTGTAGATTGAGTTTTCATGCTTAAGAAATAAAGTTTACAACATGTGTCTAATGTTTATACATTAACTAAGTTGTTTAGCTGGGAGAAGATAAACACTGTAGTTTTCTCCAAATGTACAGTTTATCTTATGACTATGATAACTGAGTATAATATTATTTAGTTTGTACTAGATTAAATTCTTTAAGAACTCACCATTCCAATCATTGTAGATTGAGTTGCTTAAGAAATAAATGTACCACTTGGATTACTGCTTATACATTAAGTCCGTTGTTTACTTTGAGAGAAAATAAAATTCACTATGGGTATTCTTAATGAATAGTTTATCTATAAACTATAAAAATTAATTATAACTACCTTCTTAAGAATTCACCACACGTGTTCACAAGTCGACTTACCAACTCTACTTCTGGGAAACTGAACTCACAACTTATCTAAGATTTAAAATAATTATATTCACCTCATCCGAACAAGACGGCTTCACAACACGTGTCAACAGTTGACATCACCAAGAAGTAAGGTCATAGATTTGGTTGTTTCCAAATACTGGCTGCTCAATGTATGGTCCTTCTTCTCTTTAGACAATTTTCTCACTGAGTCTGGCGAGTTCAGAAGCTACCATTCTGCAGGCACATCTTGGTTTGTGACCAGTCGCTGTTTCGTTGGTACAATGAGGACGGAAATCTATTGTAGCTGTTTATATCTCAGCTTTCTCCGTTTCGTGTTTTTACTTTCCTGTGGACCATGAGTCCGTCCTTTGAAATATGGGATTGTAGTAATATGAAACAAACTTAGTATTTTTGGTAGTGAACTCTGATTTTGACGTCCTGGAAATAATTAATTCGATGTTACGTTTTGTGAAAATATATCACAGTGTGGCGTATTATAACGTCCTTACCCTTTCCTAGCATTGACTCCCTTAAAAATAACAATCCCTTACAACTACTGTTTAAGTATCTTACTTAATGTAGGAGAAAAACTAACCGTAGGGTAGCTAAATTTATTTGGCCTCAGTTGGGTTCACGTACCTGGCCAACAGTCGTCGACTGATTGTAAAACAAAGGCTCTTTGTAGCCATTTTAGTTCAGACAAACAAAGGAAACAGACGTGCTTTCCCCATGTGGGGGTGCTTTCCCCGTGTGGGGAAAGGCATTTTTGCCTTTAAAATATATCATTCTCTGCAAACCATGGTACGTTAAATCTACACTATTAAGATGTATTCACGTATTTATGTATTACATATACCATTGTGTTTAATTAAGAATTAGTTAGAATGATAAATCAACAATTCTTGTAAACTGGAGACTGGTTGAATTTTACCACTAAGCGCCATTCCAGGCCACGCTGTAATTTTTCCTATGTGTTACAATTTCAAATCCATATGTTAAAACCTTTTATAGGCATTGTGAACCTATATCTCATCAGCAAGGCTTATAACCTATAAATATTATGAGTACTGTAGAGTATCAACTCTCATGTCAGAAACACATTCAGAAACTCTTCTCAATTTGGGAGCAAGCTCCTTATTCATACTTCATAAGTAGAGAACTCGTTTCTGCCAATTTCATAGTCCTATGAAAAATAACTTCTGTTCATGGGGAACTATATCTCACTATCTATGCTTAGAAATCTGCAAATAATCTATGCACTATAGAGATTGAACTCTAAAGAACATTTTCAAACGAATTGTTATCCATGCGGGGACATACAAATGATTACGCATATTCCTGACTCTTAGTCAGGGGATAAACTGCTTTGCCACATTCTAATTTGTAGCTTGGAACTATAGTGCTAAATTTTAGTACAATCCTTTTGTTAACAGATTAGTAACCACTCAACATGAGTGATGAACATATAATCATTTCATAAAATATTGCTAGGGAAATGCCATGTTTAAGAATATAAATTCAAGAACAAAGAAAGTAAACGCTTTATATAACTGAATGTTCGGATAGGATGTGCCTTCAATCCGCATCACCTCACTGTAGTAGGAACAGAAGCGAAGATTGATGTGAATAAATTGCTTGCAATATTCAGAAGACTGGACCATGCGGCATAAGGTATTCTAATAAATACACTCCGAATAATAGCAGTAATTGGCAAAATATATCACAGCGGTCACTATCCTTATACTGCTGTAAGCAGTGGGGGAAGACAATGTATGTTTTAGTTTATGGATTAACCCCAGAGGACATCCAAAAACCTAGGCTCCTTGCATCATCATTATGATTAATTATTATGTATGATTATCATGTACTTGATATCAGAGAAATGTACATATATGTTTTCTCTGTTATGAGAATTGGTCTCTGCCCTGATTGTTACTCTTTACTGTGGGAATATACATTTTAATGTTGCCCCTGGGGATTAGAGGATGTTGATGTAAGAATCCTTGTGCATGTCAGTACACAAGGAAAGGTGAACCGTGTGGTCATTAGCCTTGGCCTAATGCTGATTATAGCGAAGGAATGGAGACGAGGAATCGGAAACAAAAGAGCCTATTTCTGGACTATTCTCTTCAAGTTATGACAAATGCACTAGCAAAGTTTATATAGAAGAGAAGCAAGTGGTGGTTGAAATTGGTGGGACTATATCACTAAAACTGGATCCAGAAAGTGAATGTCCTAACCATAGTCCGGATCTAGAAATACATCAATGTTGACTGCGGCAATCCTTAGCTGCCATAGCCAGCGAAAGGCACATTTGAAGATGATTGACACTCAGCGTTTGATATTCTGACTCCTGTCAGATTACCCAGGATGGACCGCATTATCAGAATGTCAAAATGATATACCTAGTACACAGATATGGAAATATACCTCAGGAGTTATGTAATTCTGTATTTATTGCAATCCCAAAGAAATCAGGAGCCTTGGAATGTGATCAACATCGAACAATTAGTATAATGAGTCACATCACGAAGATTTTGCTAAGAATTATCATGCAAAGAGTTAGGAGGAAAATACAACCTGAAATAGGAGAAGAACAATGTGGGTTTGTGGAAGGCAAGGGTACAGTAAATGCTGTGTATATACTGAGAAACATAATCGAACGTTCTATAGAAGTAAACAAAGATCTACACCTTTGCTTTATTGACTACACAAAGGCTTTTGATAAAGTGAGACATGTCAACATGATAAGGATGCTTGAAGATCTACAAATTGATGGAAAAGATCTTAGATTTGTAAAAAACATATATTGGAAACAACAAGCTGCCATAAGAGTTGATAATGAAGTAAGCCAATATCAGCCTATTAAAAGGGGTGTGAGACAGGGATGTGTAATGTCTCCAGATCTGTTTTCCCTGTACAGTGAAAGTATTTTCAGAAATATTGAAGATATGGAAGGAATCAAGCATTGGGGGACGATGCATCAATAACATTAGATATGCAGATGATACAGTCTTGATTGCAGACAATGAACAGGACCTGCAAAATTTAGTAGATGCGATTGTTACACACAGTGAACAACTAGGGTTAGAATTAAATTGTAAAAAGACACAGATTATGGTCGTCACTAGGAAGGACGAAATACCACAATGTAATATACAAGTAAATGGGAATATTCTTCAACAAGTGAGCAGGTACAATTATCTCGGAACAGTAATAACATCTGATGGGAGATGCCTTGAAGAGATTAGAACAAGAATCGCCATGGCAAAAGTAGCCTTTAGCAAGATGAAAAACATATTGACCAATAAAAAGATGTCAATTGAAACGAGAAAAAGAGTGTTGAGATGCTACATTGAACCTGTACTTTTATATGGATGTGAAGCGTGGACAATGAGCAGTCAGGCTGAAAAACATCTGATGGCTGTAGAGATGTGGTTTCTGAGGAAAATGCAAAGAATACCATGGACAGCCAGAAAGACCAATGAACAAGTCCTTCAAGAAACAAATGAAGATCGTAAATTGATTAGAGAAATTAGACGTAGACAGTCAAAATTTTTTGGGCATGTTATGAGAAGAAATGGATTGGAGAATTTGGTGACAACTGGTAAGATCGAGGGGAACAGACCTAGGGGAAGACCTAGAAGCAAGTACCTGGATGGCTTGGCCTTGTGGCATGGTCGAGACAGAAACACGGAGCTGATCCACGACTCTGGTGATCGAGTGAGATGGCAGAACATGACCGCCCACGCTTACCGGCATGGCACATGATGGATGGAGTACACAGATACAAAAAAGATAACCTGTTTTACTTCTGGGAGGTACCGCCTGATGAACCATCAATCGTCGAGGTCAACTAAACTATGAGAGTTATACTATGTGTAATAAAACTAACAGCAGTAAGAACCCTCCATCTGTCTGTTGGACTCCCAAGTTCAAAGGATACACCCAAGTATCCTCCTTCGAAAGAAAGTCACACAGCTGCAACAGGCAAACATAAAGGTTCAGCCACTCAACACCAAGTTCTAGCTATGAACACCAACTCAAACAAATGGGAGAAGACACTGAAACAATATAAGCCAGTACAACCAAGGTACCAACTTAAGATACTCTGAAACATAACTACACCAGATTACCTCAAGGTTCCAAATCTGAAACACCTGGAAAAGAGCAAGATCCACTTGAGATCTCAGACTTGAATACCATAAAAAAGACCATATGAAAGCAGCTAGCGGAGTAAATGCCTCTACATCTGCAACAAAAGGAAGCATCCAATTGTTTGCAACCCTGGTTCTGTGCTGGATTTATTCATCTTCTGATCAATGTAGGTATAGATCAATTATGGACCTAGTCACAGATACTACCATGAGGTGCCTCTCAGCCATATATGTTCCTACACTGGACTAGATAACAACGACTAACTCTTTGCTGGTCCAATGTCAACCTAAATGCCATGGGTTATAGACTCGCGACTTGGTGGGTGTAACATCTTTGTGAACATTGGGATTCTGATATTGGAAGCAGAGCAGCTGAATGGCCGTCTACTTGGCACCATGTATGGTGAGATGGGAAAGTACCTTCTGCAGAGCTTAAGTGGAAATTCCAGGAAAGTAAGACCAACCAAGGCCTCAATTTCACCAAAGAGACACCGAGCCTATTGCAACAGAATATTCGTGATTCTAGCCCCAACGGAGGGGATATGTGGTGTGTGATATTTCAATTCCTGGAGTAGGGATTATAAATATTCCCCAACCAATTACCAGTGGATAAACATATTAGGAACACAACTGAGTGCATGATTTCGGTACCCAGATAATGGAAATAGGATCTAATCTACAATGGAGATGAACACTTAACCGCACACCAGGAGATAAAGGACTCTATTAATTAGTTAATTGGGTTCCCACTGCCTTTTATATGTGTTTTTTCTATGCCATGGATGTAACAGGTCAGTAGCTTTTTTTCAATGAAGGTTATGGTGTAGTATTTTGACACCACCTCATTATTTTTAAACATGAGACTTGTAAAGGGTGTCAGAAACAACTATTTTATATGTTAGGTTTTCTGCACTTAGACCAATGTTGTACTTTTATCTAGGTAAAATAAGTCAAGTTAGCAGAACCAATTTGTGGTTGTTGTGTTGTTTGTTATAACATTGTTTTCTTGGGTAAAAAGGGGTAAATGTGTTTTGATAATGCAACTCATTCCCATGCCTGTAAATGAGATTCAATGTGACTATTACACTTTCATGTATGTGTAGTCGATGGTAAAAGACGAAGGGAGACAATCATAAAGACTGATGCTTCCTTCACTACGGTGCTAAGAGGTAAAGAGTAGTTCTGACTTCGTTACGGCCAAAGAAGAAAAATAGTGAAAAGACAAAGAACCTCACACCGCCTCAACCGACAAAAAAAGAAGATAGTAATTAGATAAGAAGATATACGAGATCTCAGGCAGGGGCCTCAACTCTGGACTGACTGTCATATTTGAGACCCAGACATTGGATTAAGGTGTTAGATTGTGGTAGAAATAGTGACTGTAAAAAGTAAAACTAAAAGAGACTAAACAAACAAATCAAAGGACAATACAAAATAGCTCTTTATTTATCTAACTGCTTCTAACAGCACATTGCATGTCAATAACAGATACAATAGACAACTGTATATATCAAATCACCACAGTGGGTAACCCCTAACCAATCAACAGCACTTAAGACAACAGGGTACACCAAGTACCACAACACAGGTGTTCCAAACAATGGCTGGTTAGACTGACACTATAAAGAACTTTGACACAAGCAACACTGCACAGACAATAAGGCACTACAAAAACATAGGTTACACAACATAAACCCCAAGACGCGACATAAACAAGAGTTGTGACACAATTTACTATCCCACCAAGAACCCAGGCCTGCTGACACTAACTAGTCAGCCGCTCCTGTAACAATGGAAAACACAATCTATGATTATCATGGTAAAGACAACATATTAAACACATGAAGCAATGAGCACATGCAATATAACATTTGAATTAACCCATAGGTCATAAATGTCTTCCATCAAATTATCCACCTTGCCCCTCTAGTTGTACTACTGCTATTCTGGGGTAACCCTTGGTGACTGGCATGATCATTCTTGTGTTGCCTCATTCTTCTTAAAGGTGACTACATATCTAATTGTTAAATACAACAATCAATGTTGCATCATCAGATCACCCACTTCATTATCTTCTCCAGTTGTGCCACTGCTATCATGAGATTACACTTGATATTGCTAGGATAGAACACCTTCTAATGCAACAATGTCAATCTGTTCCACCTTCTCAGTTCAATGTAACTACACCACACAGCTCCTACACACACAAGCAGTGGAAGATTGATCTCATTTGTCCAGCTGTAAACACATAGCTACAAATAACAGAGTACATGCATCAGCCACTGCAAACTGCCACAACATCACAACACATTTGGTTAACACACATCAGACACTGCAAACAAACACAACATCTCAACACTGATTCAGTTGACACACACCAGAATGACATCTGTGTGCTGACAAATTGGGTTACCTTCCCTGCCTACCAAAATAGCTACCTTTACCAAGGAACCCATAATCAGTTCCCTGTTCACACCTTACAGAGTATTTTACACATTAATTTGTACCAAGTCACCGGTAACACAGGACAACACAATATTCCCTATAAACCACATGTTCATAGAACACTATCAATGTTTTCAGTCCATGATAGAGCCACAATCAAACACCACCTATTATATCCTCAGTCTAATGCTCTACGTACTGTTACGCACACCGGCAACTGTTTTTCTAACACACCGTACTCTTTTTCCTAATATAAAACATATATTGACAGGTTATACTCCTGTGCTCCACATCTGACAGTACGCTCTACACCGATACAACAATACACAACATTATGGACTCCACCACCATCAGACAGAGTTGCCTCACCACGGAGGATTCACTGGACAACTACCCCAACAATTCCCAAGTTTGCATGAAGAATACCAGCACTCATATGATATCATGCAAGTTACAGCATTTGATTAGCATCACCAACTAACAACCAACAAGCAAAACATGTCTAACTATGAAAAGCAACAGACACATATACCCAGTGGAATTACCATATTTGTAGAATGTGACAATGTAACCTTCCAAATAGAATAATCACAACATTCACAGAAAGTTAAGGATAAAGATAAACATGTATTACACAGGAACTCAATTGAGGCCCTCTTTGAGGCCCCTAAGATAGCTCATAAAATAAACACACAGTATTACCAAGTGAAAGTACACAAAATAGTGACCAGAGTGCCATTCATATGAGACAGGATCAAAGCATAACCATGTTAATGGGCAGAAACAGAATATCAGCACTAATATAACAACCAGTGTACTATATATATTATGTCATAACCATGTTCATGGGCAGAAACAAAATATCAGCACTAGTATAACAACCAGTGTACTATATATATTATGTCATTATTACACACTTATGACCAATAAGTGTTATTCAAGGCTCAACACAATCAGTGTAATATTATTTGTGAGTGGACAGCAAATGTACAGTCGTGCGCTCTGTTCCCCACAATTCTTCCTATGATACACCGGTTATAAATTTTGCCATCTTACGCTTCATGTCACACGACAAATACATATTAATATCTCTGCGAAGGGTGGTACGCAGTACTAAATCACATCCTCTCCACCGTGCGACAACCGCCATGCTTAACTTAGGACAGAATCTCAGTCACTGATTCCATCAACAACTTGATACACCTAGACAAACATTACTGCATTCTGTTAACAGATGTGATGCCAGACTTCAATGCTAGATGAGAAACCCCTTTACCAATATCAGTTCCAGATGCACCTGCCTGTTCTCCCTCAGTAAAGCCACACTTCATTCGCAGTTACGATTACACAATGATTGCTGATACGCACCCCGCATATTAAGATGCATTATTTCCTACGCCTAGTGGCTATCAATCTGCATGGCGTCCCTACAATTCAACACATTATTTCCTTCACTTCTATTTATTACCTACATGTCCTAACTACATAGCTTAAACATTAACCCATCATTGCCACATATAACATGTAAGTATTCTCTGCTTTACACATGTTATAAATATTACACCTATATTATGGTTATTTTCCCCTACTCATAAGCATTCAATTTTAGGCATGGTCTCTTCATCAACTAATATTTTATGACCTCATACATCTCAATTTACACCTCATACATATATCTTGGTGAATATCCCACTTTTTTGCTAGCTTGGAACATTTACAGAGGGACAGCACAAAATCAATCACTACCTATTTGGCCAGTAACACAGTGTCCTAGGATAATCATGTAAAATACATTCTCAACAAAATAATCTTGTGCCAGCATGGCTGGCATGACATGACATCAGTCTCTACCATATTTAACCACCACTAATGACCTATCTTCGTATTTCACATCACCATTGTCTGATTGCTGGCATCTCTATGAATTAAATGTTATATTCCTAAAACCTCAGGGACGTTACATTGATCTGTAGAACAGCTCACTTTAGTAATACTCATCTACATTATCTATTTATATTTCTTTGTTCCTACAAGCTCACCTAACTAGCAATTATTTTCACCCACGCGTTCCACCATGTAAACACTTTCACGTTGGTGAACTGGCGTGTGCTGCGATTATACAAATATTTATTAAATTAAACATTTTAAACTTAATCAGTTAAAACTTACAGTTTTGTCACAACATTAGTTGACACAGATCAACTCAGGGAATTGTTCCCACACCTGACAACAACAGAACAGCACTGAACTGAAGGCCATGCTGCCCGCATCTCTCACCAGCACAAACCGACGTGGCTGCTACAAGGAAAAATGGCCTCCGGGTCCTTTGTTTCAAGTCGAGTTTCCGGCGTGGCCAGGTTTTTAACTCGAGATAGACCAAACCAAAATTCGTTGGTTCAGGCGCTATCACATATCCAACCCCTTACTTTTTTTGTCGTCCCGACAAAAGAAATGTACTATCATATCTCCTCACCCCAACTATCTCTTTACAAGTTAACATCTACACATAAACCATCATCAAAATTACCAACGCCCCAAAAAAAAAATAAAGCCACCTGTGACCTCATCCAAAATAATCATCAATGAAACAAGGATTCATTTAAATTTACACACAAACCGCCATCAAAATGACAAAGGCATAACAAATCTATGTCACATGTTACCACATCCAAAAACATAATCATCAATCAGTCAAGACACCAATGACAGTTATACGTAACCAGCCATCAAAATGACATCAGACTTCTATGCCCTAACAATTCCCTGGTCATAGAGCACAACCATCAACAACAAAAAAAACTTTGTCACCTTTGGAGACCTTGCCCCCAAAACCTAAACTGCTGGTTATATCCCTGAAGAGTACCACTTAACAAAATAGTCTTTTTCTATTCAATCATCACTTACAATGTGAACCAGTGTAGATTACATCACCAAGCATCAGTCTTTTCCAAATACCAATAATCTCAACACAAAAGTATAAACCATACTAACTCAGTTGTTGGTACTAATGACTAAAATAAAATATCAGTGATGAAAAATAGCTCTTCTGCTATAAGAGCACCAATCATAACAGAATGAATACAACCCTCACTTCTTACATAAAAATAAATAAACAAACATAAAAGCTACATAAACATTAAACAAGTAACCTTTATATTGGTTACTACTTCCCTTAACTCTGGAAATTCAACACAAAATGTATTTAAAAATAATACCATTTTGTCTCTTCAAATATAAGCTTCCTGCAGCTACTGTGGTACCTAAATGACTTGTTTTTCTATCAACCTGTATCTCTACACTAAAAAGAACATTTCATCACTGTGTCACCTGTAACCTGAATATAAACATAAAGGAAAATATACCGGGCCAACAAAACATTGTTATTTCAATAATATCCCACCTCATGAATTCACTCTGGAAGTTACTCTCTTACTGGACATGATGGTAATGACAACACCACATGAACAACAGAACCACCCCTTTCACCTGGTCTGCCTGGCGTTCTTGCACTCTAAAAGAAAGACATGTCATCACATGACACCATCTACCTGCAATCATAATATATAACAACAGCAAAACATAACTGCTAATTAACTAACTACACTAAGGCTGTCAATCCAAAAGACTGGAATTTCTAAACGGATGAAAACAGTCTCTATCTTTCACAACCATGTCTAACGGGCAAAAGTTCTTGCTGGTGGTCTTTCACAATCCCCTTTTGCACAAAGTCACGAGATGACATATCGGTATGCAGAAAATTTTGGCCCACACCCGTCACAAAACACTGACCATCTGTCACATCACTTTGACCATCTGTCACAAGTCTAACCCTCAAGTCACCCTCTAACTGTTCAGCCACACTGACACAAGGAGACTTCCATTGTCCCCTCCTCCTCCGCCTCTTCCTGCGAAAGAAATTTCTCTGGTTGCCACACATAACCATCCGGCTACCAGAAGTTGACACTGCACCCACCTGAACTGCTGGGGCTGATCCTTTAGAAGGATCAACCTGGGGCGGACTCTGTTGTCGCTTAAGGCCCTGCTGGTCTCGGTGGCTTACGTTGGCAAATGCTTTGCTACAATTGACTCCAGAGGGGTTCTGAATAACACCAACCCCTCTCTTCGGACACCTGTTTTGGAGGTGTGTGCGGCTTCGACAAACATTGCACCTCTTGCGTTGTACCTTGGGCTGCAGCAACGAATCAGCTAAGGCTCTCATCCGACCTAGCTTAGCTCGAAGTTCCTCCACCACCACATCATCATGCTGGACCCCTTGACACTGACCACTGGCATTAGGCCACCTCTCTGAACTGTAATCTTGACGTTCTACATATTGGTATGTACAGACTTCTGGAGCTAACGACACACCAGCCCATCGCATGGCCAAGTCTCTAACACAAAGGAAAGTCACTGACGGGTCATGCAATATCCTCTCCTCTGCCATTCTCCTGCTGAGAACATTATGTAGTTTTGCAACAAACCAGTCTCTTAGGATCACTGGATCCCAAGCAACCATGCCCCTCTTTCTCTGAGCTTCCAGCACCAAACGAAAGGCTTTGTGGACCCGGTGAGAGAAATCCATGATGGATTCCTCTGCATCTTGTGTTACTTGAAAGAAAGCCGCAGCCAGTTCCACCATGCTGCGCTGCTCTCCATATACCTGCTGAATGGTCTGCAGCATCTCCTCAGGGTCATTACAAGCTGACCTAAGTTCAAGTTCCGCCCACACACTGGGAGCAACACTTTCACAAATAATGTCCACTTTATCTTCATCGCACACCGCACCAGCCCTCCAGGCAGATCTCACCTTCCTCACATACTTCTCAACAGCTGGCCCACCTTGCCGGCCAAAACAAGGTACTTCTATCTTCACAGGTGCCACTATGTACCTGACTTCACCAGTGGGCCCTGTGATGTCAGGGGCACCAACTGGGAGGGGAGCTACGGTCCCTAACGTTGAAGACAGAGCCATCTTTGCTCTGGATACGATACAGTGAAGGTGTACTAGGAGGCAATTTATCTGAGCCCACTCACCATACAGGGGACTCCTCTCTTGTGCAGGAATGCCCGGGGGTCTCAGCAGCAAACCTGGGTTCTAATGTCACAACTCAAAGACAATGGACACCACAAACATAAACACTGACCTATCACACAAAACAATCACTAGATACTAAAACAATCCTAACAGAACAATTCAAAGGCTGCCACAATATCTCGTCGGGGTCGCCATTTTGTAGTCGATGGTAAAAGAGAAAGGGAGACAATCATAAAGACTGATGCTTCCTTCACTACGGTGCTAAGAGGTAAAGAGTAGTTCTGACTTCGTTACGGCCAAAGAAGAAAAATAGTGAAAAGAGAGAGAACCTCACACCGCCTCAACCAACAAAAAAAAGATGATAGTGATTAGATAAGAAGATATACGAGATCTCAGGCAGGGGCCTCAACTCTGGACTGACTGTCATATTTGAGACCCAGACATTGGATTAAGGTGTTAGATTGTGGTAGAAATAGTGACTGTAAAAAGTAAAAACTAAAAGATACTAAACAAACAAATCAAGGACAAATAAACAAGCTCTTTATTTATTTCTTCTAACAGCACATTGCGTGTCAATAACAGATACAATAGACAACTGTATATATCAAATCACCACAGTGGGTAACCCCTAACCAATCAACAGCACTTAAGACAACAGGGTACACCAAGTACCACAACACAGGTGTTCCAAACAATGGCTGGTTAGACTGACACTATAAAGAACTTTGACACAAGCAACACTGCACAGACAATAAGGCACTACAAAAACATAGGTTACACAACATAAACCCCAAGACGCGACATAAACAAGAGTTGTGACACAATTTACTATCCCACCAAGAACCCAGGCCTGCTGACACTAACTAGTCAGCCGCTCCTGTAACAATGGAAAACACAATCTATGATTATCATGGTAAAGACAACATATTAAACACATGAAGCAATGAGCACATGCAATATAACCTTTGAATTAACCCATAGGTCATAAATGTCCCTTCATCTAATTATATACCTTGCCCCTCTAGTTGTACTACTGCTATTCTGGGGTAACCCTTGGTGACTGGCATGATCATTCTTGTGTTGCCTCATTCTTCTTAAAGGTGACTACATATCTAATTGTTAAATACAACAATCAATGTTGCATCATCAGATCACCCACTTCATTATCTTCTCCAGTTGTGCCACTGCTATCATGAGATTACACTTGATATTGCTAGGATAGAACACCTTCTAATGCAACAATGTCAATCTGTTCCACCTTCTCAGTTCAATGTAACTACACCACACAGCTCCTACACACACAAGCAGTGGAAGATTGATCTCATTTGTCCAGCTGTAAACACATAGCTACAAATAACAGAGTACATACATCAGCCACTGCAAACTGCCACAACATCACAACACATTTGGTTAACACACATCAGACACTGCAAACAAACACAACATCTCAACACTGATTCAGTTGACACACACCAGAATGACATCTGTGTGCTGACAAATTGGGTTACCTTCCCTGCCTACCAAAATAGCTACCTTTACCAAGGAACCCATAATCAGTTCCCTGTTCACACCTTACAGAGTATTTTACACATTAATTTGTACCAAGTCACCGGTAACACAGGACAACACAATATTCCCTATAAACCACATGTTCATAGAACACTATCAATGTTTTCAGTCCATGATAGAGCCACAATCAAACACCACCTATTATATCCTCAGTCTAATGCTCTACGTACTGTTACGCACACCGGCAACTGTTTTTCTAACACACCGTACTCTTTTTCCTAATATAAAACATATATTGACAGGTTATACTCCTGTGCTCCACATCTGACAGTACGCTCTACACCGATACAACAATACACAACATTATAGACTCCACCACCATCAGACATAGAGTTGCCTCACCACGGAGGCTTCACTGGACAACTACCCCAACAATTCCCAAGTTTGCATGAAGAATACCAGCACTCATATGATATCATGCAAGTTACAGCATTTGATTAGCATCACCAACTAACAACCAACAAGCAAAACATGTCTAACTATGAAAAGCAACAGACACATATACCCAGTGGAATTACCATATTTGTAGAATGTGACAATGTAACCTTCCAAATAGAATAATCACAACATTCACAGAAAGTTAAGGATAAAGATAAACATGTATTACACAGGAACTCAATTGAGGCCCTCTTTGAGGCCCCTAAGATAGCTCATAAAATAAACACACAGTATTACCAAGTGAAAGTACACCAAATAGTGGCCAGAGTGCCATTCATATGAGACAGGATCAAAGCATAACCATGTTAATGGGCAGAAACAGAATATCAGCACTAATATAACAACCAGTGTACTATATATATTATGTCATAACCATGTTCATGGGCAGAAACAAAATATCAGCACTAGTATAACAACCAGTGTACTATATATATTATGTCATTATTACACACTTATGACCAATAAGTGTTATTCAAGGCTCAACACAATCAGTGTAATATTATTTGTGAGTGGACAGCAAATGTACAGTCGTGCGCTCTGTTCCCCACAATTCTTCCTATGATACACCGGTTATAAATTTTGCCATCTTACGCTTCATGTCACACGACAAATACATATTAATATCTCTGCGAAGGGTGGTACGCAGTACTAAATCACATCCTCTCCACAGTACTAAATCACATCCTCTCCACCGTGCGACAACCGCCATGCTTAACTTAGGACAGAATCTCAGTCACTGATTCCATCAACAACTTGATACACCTAGACAAACATTACTGCATTCTGTTAACAGATGTGATGCCAGACTTCAATGCTAGATGAGAAACCCCTTTACCAATATCAGTTCCAGATGCACCTGCCTGTTCTCCCTCAGTAAAGCCACACTTCATTCGCAGTTACGATTACACAATGATTGCTGATACGCACCCCGCATATTAAGATGCATTATTTCCTACGCCTAGTGGCTATCAATCTGCATGGCGTCCCTACAATTCAACACATTATTTCCTTCACTTCTATTTATTACCTACATGTCCTAACTACATAGCTTAAACATTAACCCATCATTGCCACATATAACATGTAAGTATTCTCTGCTTTACACATGTTATAAATATTACACCTATATTATGGTTATTTTCCCCTACTCATAAGCATTCAATTTTAGGCATGGTCTCTTCATCAACTAATATTTTATGACCTCATACATCTCAATTTACACCTCATACATATATCTTGGTGAATATCCCACTTTTTTGCTAGCTTGGAACATTTACAGAGGGACAGCACAAAATCAATCACTACCTATTTGGCCAGTAACACAGTGTCCTAGGATAATCATGTAAAATACATTCTCAACAAAATAATCTTGTGCCAGCATGGCTGGCATGACATGACATCAGTCTCTACCATATTTAACCACCACTAATGACCTATCTTCGTATTTCACATCACCATTGTCTGATTGCTGGCATCTCTATGAATTAAATGTTATATTCCTAAAACCTCAGGGACGTTACATTGATCTGTAGAACAGCTCACTTTAGTAATACTCATCTACATTATCTATTTATATTTCTTTGTTCCTACAAGCTCACCTAACTAGCAATTATTTTCACCCACGCGTTCCACCATGTAAACACTTTCACGTTGGTGAACTGGCGTGTGCTGCGATTTTACAAATATTTATTAAATTAAACATTTTAAACTTAATCAGTTAAAACTTACAGTTTTGTCACAACATTAGTTGACACAGATCAACTCAGGGAATTGTTCCCACACCTGACAACAACAGAACAGCACTGAACTGAAGGCCATGCTGCCCGCATCTCTCACCAGCACAAACCGACGTGGCTGGCTGCTACAAGGAAAAATGGCCTCGGGTCTTTGTTTCAAGTCGCGTTTCCGGCGTGGCCAGGTTTTTAACTCGAGATAGACCAAACCAAAATTCGTTAGTCAGGCGCTATCACATATGTAACTTTAGATCTTGATTTAATACTTGAACTGTTTGTCCAGAATTTGTGATGTGTACGTCAAGTAAATGTGGTGTTCACCAGTAGTTGTTTATATGTTGTGAACAATCAATGTCTTCTAGCACTAGATAAACTTTAGAGGGTGATAAGTGGGAATGGAGAAGTACTCAGAAATACAGCTATGAACAGGAGTGAAGTCTTTTCCTTCTTGGGTTTCTGGTAGAATTCCATGATCACCTCAAGTGGCTAAAATAATAGAGAATCAAATTAAATCCTCTAGACACTTTCAATAAAATATTCTCATAAATTAAAATCCACATCCCACACTGGGCTCACCCAAGGAATCGTCACGTCCTGCACATGGCTGCTTAGCCTCACTTCCGTATATTGGGCCTTCCAGTCACCACAGGCTGTTCCTCCGGAAACCAGAAGACTGCAGTCTGCAGATGACATCCACACAGTGAGCTTTCGATTCGGACTTTCCGTGTAATGGATTTGCTATCCAAGCAATATTCCATTTCGTGCCACTAGGACACTTTTTTCCATCTTTGATGACGCCCACACAGTGAGCTTTCGATTCGATCTTACAACTTAATGGATTTGCTATCCAAGCCATATTCAATTTCGTACTACTTGGACGCTTTTGCCACCGACATACCTGTGGTATGAAGTGTGGCAGTCTAAGTACTTCTTCGTGCATCTTTAGATGTCAACCTGAATGTAGTTAAAGTAAGCTGCTGTCAACTTGAGCTTGTTGATATCTCCATAGAGCTTGTCCTCAAATAAAGCACGCCAAAATATCTTTCTCTGTTCTGCATATATTGGGCACTCCTGCAGCAAATGTTTAGCTGTCATTTTAGCAGCTCCGCAATTGCATTGATCGGTATCTCCTATCTTTAGTTTATTAAACAAGTGGTATTTCAGCCTGTTATGTCCTGTGCGGAGTCTGAAGATTGCCGCTTGTTAATTTCGGTCGAGTTTCTAATATGCATCATCCTTCTTGTGGCCTGGATGCTCTGATTCCCATTTGGTTCTATAAGTGCTTTTTATAAACCTCTTTGCCTCATTATATGTTATGTCTATGTCAGGTTGTGGTAGTCGTCCACCCTCTTTTGCTAGTCTGTCAGCCTCTTCATTACCAGGTATACTACAATGTGATGGGATCCACTGTATTACAACAAATTTTATTTTATTTTTTTTATTATTTTTTTTTTGGGGGGGGGGGGGGTGGGGGGGGGGCGCTTTCTGACATAGTCCATGGTGTAGTGCTCCTAGGTCTGCTAGTTCTGTGCTGTTTTTGCTCTTCAGTATTTGGACAGCTGACTTTGCATCTTTAAAGATAGCTATTTGCTTCTCTTTATTTTCCTCCATCAAGAGCATTTGTGCTGCAGTTGTCAAAGCCTCTACCACTGAGTTGCCACTGACAGTATTTTTTTTTCCCACTCCATTTTCTAAATTTAGGAGAATTCCCCCCCCCCCCCCCCCCCCCCCATTTTCTATAGAATTTGTGGCTGATCCATCTGTATATGCATGGGTTCAGTTGCTTCTTGGGTAATGCTCTGTTATGTAGTTTAGGGCTAATTTTCTTCTGTTTCATTCTGAGTGTTCTTTTTCTCAATACCAGGAATGTTTTCTATCATCTGAGGCAGTTGCAGCTGTCTCCAATATGGGTACTTGTGTGCATTGTAAATGGGTTTGACTGTTGATATGTTAAGTATAGGATCTGCCCTAATCTTTCGTTTTGCAGTTTCTACAAAGTTGCTACGCTTCAGTACTCCCTTTCCAAAACTATTAAAACCTTTTATACATGGGGTGGTCTATCAATCTTCTAAATTTTTCTGCTTGTTGTTGGGCTCTACTATCTCTTCTATCCTGCATTGGTTGTAAACAAGTGATCTTTTCTAGTTCGTTAATAGGCGATGTCTTCAGGCTTCCAGTTATGATCCCTATTTCTTGATTTTGGACTCTACTTATTTTGTTAAAGTTTGACTTAGCTGCTGTTGCCCAGGCTGCGATGCCATATTCCAGAACTGGCCTCACCCGTCCAATGTATAACTTCTTGAGAACATTCTCATCTGCTCCCCACGTTGCACCAGCAAGCTTTCTTCATAATTGACATTCTTTGCCTTGCTCTTGTTTGATTTTTCTCAACCTGTGTCTTCCATGTCAGGCGACGATCAACGATAACTCCTAGATAGTTTAGGTTTTCTTCATGGCGCAGTATTTTTCCGTTCTATACCAGATTAGGGTGCTTAGTTTTATTTGAGAGGGAGATCACTGTGCATGTTGTTTTCTCCTCACTTATCTTCACTGGCCATGATTTTGACCAGTCCCATAGCGCTAATAAGGCTTGCTGTATTCTGCTGTTAGCTGTACTAATATATTCTTCGGATGTTCATATGGCTAGGTCATCTGCAAAGGAGGATGTGTGTACTCTGGCTGGAAAGTTTTCCGTGATTTTATTTATATATGCTAGGAATAATGTTGGTGAAAGAACTCCTCCTTGGGGGACACCTTGCTCAAACAATATGTTTTTACTGGTTTGTCCTTGTACTTTTGACCTGGAAGTTCTGTTCTCAAGGTTGTGGCTGATCCATGTGTCCATTTTCCCACAAACATATATTTTTTGCAGTTTTACTTTCAGTCTTTCCTTCCATACAATATCAAATGCTTTTTCTAATTCTATCCAGACCGCTACTGTGTGCTTTTTCTCTTGGAAGGCATCCTCTATTTCCTGAGCTATATAGGTTATTTGATCTTCAGTGGATCTGTACTTTCTGATGCCTATTTGGTGTGGTGTTAAGAGTTTGTTTTCTTCCAGATGCCATGTTAGCCTGCCATTGATAATGCGTTCCATTAATTTTCCTACACAGCTAAGTAGACTGATAGGTCGATAGCCATTTGGTTCTTCCAGATCTTTTCCTTTCTTTGGGACTGGTATTAGTATAGCATCCTTCCATGCCTGTGGGACTATTCCTCTCTTCCAGCTGTTGTTTAGTACTGCCAGTAGTTTCTTTCTTTCTCTCTTTCTTTTTTTTTCTTTTTTGGCTTTAGTACCAAGTCCTATTAGCATTTCATCTGTGATTCCATCCTTTCCTGGTGATTTCTTCTTTTTTAGTTTATTCATTGCCTGTTCTATTTTTTCCATTTTTAGATTTGCCATCATATTTTTTGCTGCTGCTTCTGTATTACTATGATGTGTCTTTTATCTATGATTGCTTTCTTCTGTTTGGTTGTAATATCAGTGTGGTTGGCATTAGTGTAGTGTTCCATTAGTGCATTTGCAGCCTTTGTTCCTGTAAGCAAGGCATTTCCTTGTTTAATTGTTATTTCTTTGTTTCTGGGGCCTTCATTGTTCATGGTTTTCAATAGTTTACATAGTTTGTTTCCATCCCTGTCAAAGTTCAGGTTTTCTGTTTTTTCCTTTCAGCAATCTTTTGTCGTTTGATTTACTGTTCTTTTATATTTCCTGAGATGGCTTTGAGAGAGATGTTCGCTTCAGTTGTTTGTTTTCTCTCTGCTGTCTTCCTGGCATCTTCAACTTTGTCTTCCAAAATGTGTAGTTCTTCAGTCCAGTATGGTTTGTAATTTTTCCTCGCTCCTCTTGGAATGGACTCAGTGGCCGCCTGTATTATTGCTTTGTTCAGACTTTCCACCATTTGTTTCATGTTGTCATGTCGTGTATTTATGTTTTCACAATATTTGTCTGTTTGTATTGCAAATCTGTCCCAATCAGCTTGTTTGTAATTCCAGAGAGGCAAAGGCTTTTGCTCCTGTGGAACATACTCCATATTCATTACAAGCTTGATTGGTCTGTGGTCACTACCTGATAATTTGTCGAACACATGGCGATCGATTTTGTGGAGGGTGTCTCCTGTGCAGAAAGCTAAGTCTGGAGTAGAAGTAACAAACCATCTTCTGTAGTAGAAGCTCGGTGTGTCATCCGCTTTGTTGAGTAGATGGAGATTTCAGTCTATTTCCCAGTCCTCCACTTCATCTCCACTGTTGTCAGTATCTGGATATCCCCATCTTTTTGAACGGCTATTAAAGTCTCTGACAATAGTGCAGTTTGTGTCAGTTATTTTCATGTTTGAAAGTGTAAGGTCTTTATCTGCTTGGTTGTACAGATTTTAAATTCTTATTTTCACGTCCTTAATCATTATAGAACAACAATAACTTTATAGTACCTTTATTGTTTGAAATATGTGTATCTCCATGCGTGTTTGTTTCTACAAGCTGATTATTATAGCATAAGAGGATTTTGTTCCTCGTGGCCTTTTTTTGTAGTAATTTTTGTTTGTTTTTGTTTCTTGTGTGTAATTCCTCTAAAATTCTGGAGTTTTAACTTTTAAACCTGGTGCATTCCTATTACTTCCCCTCTAATTTTCTCCACAGCACATCCTCTAACAAAGAGCGGCCTCTCTGTCTTCGCTATAAGCATCTGAACTTTGTGAACATGATCTTATTCAATAATCTCGTCTTCACTCCCACTTTTTGAAATCCTTCTAAGTGTGTTTCTGTTTCTCCTTTCAATATAATCCTCTTATTTGTCGACGTAACCACATTTCGTTATCTTTAATATGTCACTCGCGCAATTTGTTCATTGTCCGTGTTTTTTCATTGTCCGTGTCTGTTCATTATCCATGTTTGTTCATTGTTCGTGTTTGTTCGTTGTCCTTGTTTGTTATTGTCCTTGTTTGTTCATTGTCCTTGTTTGTTCATTATTCATATTTGTTCATTGTCCGTGTTTCTGCACTACACAGTAATGTAGAGAAACTGTAACATGGAGGAGTCCTGGTAACCCTGTGCGGTTAGCACTCGCCGAGTGGGCCTGTGATCATATGTTTAAATCCCCATCGTACAGTTTTTGTGTGTGTTTCTTTTCTTTTTTCTTTTTTCTTTTTTATTTTATTTTACCTGGCCGCCAATCTCGATCCAGCCAAGACTGGGTGTCAGGAGGTATCCTGGGAAGTAAAAGCGCCCGGTATGATATTGACCACGTTAGGCATTGAGTGCCTGACGGTCTATAAAAATATAAGGGCCTGACACCATATAACTATATTTCAAGGCGTGTATATGGGTTCTTGACTTGTGCTTTCCTTTATGTAATACTAGGACACACTTGAGTTGAAGAACCGACGTCACAGCACTTGGAACATGTCCATACGCGCCCCGTTCTCATCTCCAACAGCCAGCGAAGAGTTCCTATACTAATGGTGTTAACAATAGTCTGATTATTTTTCCGTCCGGCCTTTCCTCGGAGTTTTGAGTTTCGGCCAGATCCTTTGGTCATCCCTTGCGGCACCATTATCTTCAAGCCGTAATGATCTACACGTTCTTCTGCAACACACACACACACACACACGCGCACACATACACTCACACACACACACATACACACACTCTCTCTCTCTCTCTCTCTCTCTCTCTCTCTCTCTCATACATATACGATTCCAACGATCCCGACCTCATCTGTCTTATGCTGCACTACCCCATACAATTAGATTGCCTCTTTCTGGTGTTAGAGACAAGTCTTTTTTTCGTAGCCTCTTTCAAAACCCCAAGATCACTCATTTTCGCTGTCCAAGGAATTTTCAGCATTCTTCTAGAAAGCCATATCTCTACAGCTTCTGGAGATTGTTGTGCTCGCGTACATTTGTCCAGGATTGGCAGCCATATGCTAGAACTGGTTCTGTGTAGTATGCTAGAATTCTCATTCTAACTTCTAATGACGTAGATATGTATATACAACTATAACTACTGCCTATGGTAACTTACGGTGCAGGACAACCTTGAACCTAGGGGATTAAGGTCGTCTGGCTATTGCAGTCGCCTAGAACTGTGCTGGTTCGGGTTTTAATTTAGCCCCGACAGAAAGAAAAAAAAACGCCATTACCTTATCGAAGATTCGAACCTGGATTTATTAAATGGGAAGCCCGGCGTTCTAGCCACTCGGTCAGACGCCCAAATATATACTGGAGATTGTAAAGATTGTCAGAAACACAATGGTTCTAATTAGATTCTTGCAAAGATTGAAAGAAACACTCTCCCACGTTCAGAGATTCAAAAGAAGATTGCTGTCAGCGATACAGTTCTCACTTTCCGAGGAGAGCCCAGTCTAATGTTTTCAGTTAGAAACACGATCGATTTTTTGGAAATTATTTTTGCCCGGAAAATTGCAGCACGAAATGCGAACCGTTTAGAGAAGCTTCGCTTGGTGCCTGGACATGGGGCGCATAAAAAACGTGTGACAGGGAAAACATGAGAAGAAAGAACATTAGAAGAGGGAAATGCCGAAGACAATGACGAACAAAATAAGACACGGATGAGGGAAGAGGGGGAATTTAAAATCTGGATAACTGGGCGATCAAGCATTCTGGGTGCAGTTGCTGTACTAAACGATTGATAGAACAAATTCTGAAAATTGTGAACTCTTTACTTCAAATGAAACAACAGATTTCACCGGTAATAAAGTAATCTTTATTTGCAGACGATCAGTGTCTGTTTTATAGCGACGAAGGCAGACTGCAAAAGCATATTAATAAGCTGAGTTCAATATGCAGCAGATACAATATGAATATAATTATAGCCAATACTGAAGTAATGCAAGTTAGCAGATCTCCTAGTTCACTAAGTATATTGATATGTAGCACATCTCTGAAACAAGTTAAAGAAATCAAATATCTTGGATGTGTGATCACAGAAGATGACAAAATAGTCAGAGAAATCGAAATCAGATGTTTAAAGCAAGTGCGCTTATTTATCAACTATCACCCGTACTGAAACATCCAAATATACCTATATCCGCAAAACAACAGATAATCATCATCATCATCATCATCTTCCACTTCTGCCGTCAAGCGTCGTGGGGAGGAATAATTTGCGTTCCAGCGCCCGGTGGACGGCACTGGATAGTGTCATTCCGTGTGGTTGTACAATGTCTCTGATGTCGTCAATCCATTTTCTTCTTGGACGTCCTCGTGGTCTCGTCGCAGATGATCTTTGATGTAAGGCCAGTGATGGTAGTTGCTGATGTTGCATTCTAACAACATGGCCAAACCACTTGATCTTCTGTCTTTCAATAAATGTGGCACAAGGTGTTGATCTCACAGTCTGTCTGATAGTAACATTTCTTACTCGGTCTCGGATTGTTAAGTTGGCAGTTGACAGATAATAAATAGCATATTCACACCAATCATATGCTACCAACGTCAAACTTGGCCATTATCTAAATCACACTCACGCAAAATCGACACCTGTGAGATGAGATGCTTGAGGGAAGCTGCCAACTTGACTATCCGAGACTGAGGAAGAAATGATGTTATCAGACCGACAGTGGGATTCAACACCGTGTGCCATATATATATATATATATATATATATCTATATATATATATATATATATATATATATATATATATATATATATATATATATAACTATATATATATATATATATTGAAAGACAGCAGATCAAACATCTCGTTCGAATGTAACGCCATCAACCACCAGCAATAGCCCTACATCAAAGAAGATATGATACGAGAGCAAGAGGACGCACGAGAAGAAAATGGATTGACGACATCAAAGACATTGTACAATCACAGGTAATGACACTATCCAGTGACACCCATCGGGCGCTGGAATGCCAATTGTTCTTCCCAACAGAGCTTGATGACAAAAGTGGAAGGGGATGATCATAATGATAAATTAGTTTAAAAACAATGTTTTCCCGTAGTGAATTTGAATAACGAAGACACAAACAATAGATTGCACGATTTATTGCTTGGCATATTTCGCTGCATCTCGTCAGGTACATACTGCAGAAATCACACAACTTACGTGAATTAACTAGATAAATCCTTCAAGTTGAAATATACACAATTTCGCACAGTAATGTCGATTGTCTACCACGGTAATTTTAAGCTGACTAACATCAGTTATGACTATCATCATCATCATCATCAACAACACCGTCATCCCATCATCATCATAACGATCAACATCATCATTGTCGTCATTATTATCACTATCATCCCCATCAGTGCCATCATCATTGTAATTATCATCATCATCATCATCATCATCATCATCAGTGCCATCATCATCAACACCAGCAACATAACTCTCGTGTGTAATACCACTATCAGCACCTTCAGTATTATAAGTGAAACAAGTTCAGGTCCCTTGTAAAGTCCCCAAGAGGTGTATTAGCTATATGCTGCTAGCCCACTATTTTACACCTATCGACTGTCGATGGGTGATGTGGTCTCTAGCATGCCTGACGCCAGTATTTCCCAACTCAGTTGCTAGGTATGCATTTTAAGCTGGGTCTGCCTCGGAGCTCAGGGCCATGGAAAACATAACACCTCCAGGGAATTCGAAGCACATGATCACGGAACAAGTAGGCAAGCGCTGCATTATTCCTAGCACTTTGGTACGATTCGTCGTCATTTTCATGATCGTCATCATCATCGTAATCTTACAATATTCGTCTTCTCATCCTTCTCTTCTTCTTCTTCTTCTTCTTCTTCTTCTTCTTCTTCTTCTTCTTCTTCTTCTTCTTCTTCTTCTTCTTCTTCTTCTTCTTCTTCTTCTTCTTCTTCTTCTTCTTCTTCTTCTTCTTCTTCTTCTCCCTCTTATTATTGTAATTCTCCTCCTTCCCCCCACCTTTCCCTACACTCCAATCTTTCTTTTTACTCCCCCTTCTCTTCTTCCCTTCATCTTTCGACTCGTACCACTTCACTTGTCAGTTGCTGTTTTTCTTACATAATTGTTTCTAGCTGAACTCGAAGATCACATACATCAAGCGAACAATGTCCGCTGCCACACTTTTCTCGTATTCGCACCCCCACACACTCACATCACTCACACACACTCCTATCACCACCACACGTTCTAGCCTCTCCCACAGACTCTCTCACACATCTCCGCTAAAAGCTATAAATGAATGGCCGAATTTTTGTGCGGCCAATTTGTCCGTGAACATATATTGACAAAGCGAATCTTGGGGAGAGCAGATATTGACGTTCAGATTTTGGCCAAGCCAGAAGGATTATACATCCCGGCTATTGACATTCTGATTTCTGTCTGTAAAACAAATACTGCAGATTGTCAAGAGGCCTTCCAACGGGTGTCTTTGCTCGTCAAACGTCAGGCCTTCGTAAATGAGCTTGCTTGGCTTTGTTTGAAGACAGGCTTCGCACGAGTGTCCGATCTTGACCATCAACAGGCATCTATCTAAAATGCCTTGACTGTCGTCCTTGACTTGGGAATGTAAATTACAAGTACCTCTGAAGTCGGAGTGGGTTCGTCTACTGGCGAGGGACACTGTTAATAGGGAAAGCTAATCCACACGCAATATTTAGTCCAGCGCTACTGGAAGTAGTGTGTATGAACTACGCTTGAGTTTAAAGCGAGCGAGCGCAAAAAAATGTCTTGACTAGTCTCTGAGCTGATTAAATGCCATGGGATGATTTATCGTCTTAAGCAACTTCCCGTATCTGCCACGGGCTTATATACAGTAGTTTACCTTTTGCAACCCCCTTTACTTAGATCTATAATACACCATTTCTGCTACCATATGAACAACTTTTAACTCATAACTGTGACACAGCTCTACTTCCTATTGTCCGCCATGCATTTTATTTGGTCCAAACCTACTTTTTGTTTGGCACTAATCAGTTAAGAGACCTAGGCTTGGGGCTCAACACCTTGCAGTGTCCTTCTGCAGAATGTCGTGAATGTATTGTACAAGTCTCATGTCAGTTATCTGCATATCCTTTACAGGACGTTTGCAGTCAACACCAGCATTGGTTGCTGTTGTTGATGTCTTGACAAGTTTACGTTCAGTAGTTTGTCATTGCTTTCTGAACGATCGGCAGCCATACCATTTCGTAAAAATCCAACGCAACGCGGTCTGTTGCCAAATCGCGCGAAGCTGTGTTTTGAACGCGGGTATGCGGGATCACTAACCGCGTCCGTAACCTCTTCGCCACGGAGACGGCCTCATGTCAGTACTCATTTGACAATCTTGCAATACACAGGAATATGAATTGTATCGGAGCACTGGAGGCTACTAACAGAGTGCATAAACAGATTCTAAAGTACTGATGGACACTCATAGAAGTAGAAGAAAACATCTCAGATTAGAGAGGCTTGACTAAATAAACATTGAAAGCTATAGTAGGCACTACGTTTTTCGGTTACTGAACTTTACCGGAGATGTTTTTACAGTAACTTTCACTTTCTTGTTTTTGTGTCTAGGGTGTAATGACGTGTAAAGTACTTATGATGTTAAATTCCCCGATTATTTCAAGATCGAGTTAAAACAGACACCGACTACTTGATATAGTTTTTCCCACCCCGTTTTGCGTTGTGCATTTCTGGCCAGTCGGAAACCCTTGTTATACCGGAGAATCAGGCTGTCTATTCTAAGCGGTAAGTAAACCCGTAAATACCGTTTCATGAGACTTACTACATTATTATACTATGCATTATTAAATTTAGCATCCATTTTTATGTCTAGTTTGTAATTTTCGACCATTTAAGTTGGCAATCAATGTCACACTGAAATTATGAAGATCGCATGCTGTAATGTAGTATTTATTAGTATTTCAATGTCGGGAGATGACAGCTTTTCTTGTCATACTCCAGCTTTGAACATTTAATATTGTTATGGAATATTAAGAGCGACTACAATGATAATGAATGCATGTTTACATTCAACACCCATTATTGTATGTATGTTTAAATTTTCATCACTCTACATGGACCAGATCATTGTTAAACGGAATATCTGTTGTCAAAATGCATCTATCTACGCTTGCTAGTCCGACTTTGAGAAGACACATGAAGAGCGTAGCATAGATGGGAGCGCAAGCGCAATTGAAATACCACTACTTTTATCGTTTCTTTACTTATTCAATCAGTCAGTCTTGGAGATTTGTTCGCAATAGACGAGCAATATCTCCGGCGGGCCTATTCTCACTGGTCGCGGGATCCGCACAGTGGCAGGAGGGGAGATTTTCTCGCAGCAGACGAGCAATATCTCCGGCAGGCCTATTTCCGTGGGTCGCGGGATCCGCACGAGTCAAGCGGGGAGTCTGACGGTAGTACACGCTTACAAGTTTCAGACACTTGCGATTGACAGGTGTACGTGCCTAGTGGTCCGGGCGCGTATACGACCCTAACCTGCGGGATTTGGCTAAACGCCTCTAAGTCAAATCCCAAAGGTTTAGGGTTTGGCCATCGCTCGCCTCCTGCTTTATTGACTATCAAAGGCTTTCGATAAAGTAAGACATATCGTCTGATCGAAATGATAACAATGTTCACAGATCTACAGTTTGATGGGAAAGACCTCAATCTTGCTAAAAGCATATATTGGAGACAACAAGCTGCTATAAAAATTGATAATGAAGTAGGTCATATCAGAGAGACGTGCGACGGGATGCATAATGTCTCCTGATCTGTATTCCTTATACAGTGAAACTGTTATGAGAAATGTATCCTGTCATGTCTGCCTTCTTGTACAGTATAATCCTGACAGTTTGCTAATAGTGTTTTGATTTCACTAAAGGTTGATGTTTATTTGACTAAATGTTGATCTTGATTTCACTCAAACGGTCTGCCCATTGTGATACAAATTTACATTGATTTCCTTAAATGAAACTTACATTTCATGTTGATTTCAGCAACCATTCTTCATTTCTCTTGAAACGTATGTTCATTTATTCATCTTATTTCTCTGAACATTTCAGGAGACACGCCCACCCTTACTTCCACATTGGCCTGTATTGCTTTCACTTATGCTGGAAGTCTTACAATCTCTGATGATTCTCTTATACATGGTTGCTACATGTGTCCCAGAAGAAAGAGACCTGTGGGGAATCAAACATGGAACGAAACGTCCCTGGTACTAGGATCCAGCATACAATTATTCAGCAGAAACCAGCATGTCTATTATCAGCACAATCAAACAAATATAAACTCATTACTAGTAGTGTAGTAACCAACAAGTTCAGATCTTCTCTTGAAGGACCTACTAACTACACGACCTTCGGGACCTAACAACTGCATCACCTGCAGGACCTAACAACTACATCACCTGCAGGACCTAACAACTACATCACTTGGTCTGGCCAGCTATTGGTTGGTTGGTTATATGCTAGTCTGTCTGTCATGTGGTTGGTCTGGCCAGCTATTGGTTGGTTGGTTATATGCTAGTCTGTCTGTCATGTGGTTGGTCTGGCCAGCTATTGGTTGGTTGGTTAATGCTAGTCTGTCTGTCATGTGGTTGGTCTGGCCAGCGTTTCGTTGGTTGGTTATATGCTAGTCTGTCTGTCATTGGTTGGTCTGGCCAGCTATTGGTTGATTGGTTATATGCTAGTCTGTCTGTCATTGGTTGGTCTGGCCAGCTATTGGTTGGTTGGTTATATGCTAGTCTGTCTGTCATTGGTTGGTCTGGCCAGCTATTGGTTGATTGGTTATATGCTAGTCTGTCTGTCATTGGTTGGTCTGGCCAGCGTTTCGTTGGTTGGTTATATGCTAGTCTGTCTGTCATTGGTTGGTCTGGCCAGCTATTGGTTGATTGGTTATATGCTAGTCTGTCTGTCATTGGTTGGTCTGGCCAGCTATTGGTTGGGTTGGTTATATGCTAGTCTGTCTGTCATGTGGTTGGTCTGGCCAGCTATTGGTTGATTGGTTATATGCTAGTCTGTCTGTCATTGGTTGGTCTGGCCAGCTATTGGTTGGTTGGTTATATGCTAGTCTGTCTGTCATGTGGTTGGTCTGGCCAGCTATTGGTTGGTTGGTTATATGCTAGTCTGTCTGTCATTGGTTGGTCTGGCCAGCTATTGGTTGATTGGTTATATGCAAGTCAGTCTGTCATGTGGTTGTCTGGCCAGCTATTGGTTGGTTGGTTATATGCAAGTCAGTCTGTCATGTGGTTGGTCTGGCAGCTATTGGTTGGTTGGTTATATGCAAGTCAGTCTGTCATGTGGTTGGTTCTGGCCAGCTATTGGTTGGTTGGTTATATGCAAGTCAGTCTGTTCATGTGGTTGGTCTGGCCAGCTATTGGTTGGTTGGTTATATGCAAGTCAGTCTGTCATGTGGTTGGTCTGGCAGCTATTGGTTGGTTGGTTATATGCTAGTCTGTCTGTCATGTGGTTGGTCTGGCCAGCTATTGGTTGGTTGGTTAATGCTAGTCTGTCTGTCATTGGTTGGTCTGGCAGCTATTGGTTGATTGGTTAATGCTAGTCTGTCTGTCATTGGTTGGTCTGGCCAAGCTATTGGTTGATTGGTTATATGCAGTCTGTCTGTCATGTGGTTGGTCTGGCCAGCTATTGGTTGGTTGGTTATAATGCCAGTCAGTCTGTCATGTGGTTGGTCTGGCCAAGCTATTGGTGGTTGGTTATATGCAAGTCAGTCTGTCATTGTGTTGGTCCTGGCCAGCGTTCTCGTTGGTTGGTTATATGCTAGTCTGTCTGTCATGTGGTTGGTCTGGCCAGCTATTGGTTGGTTGGTTATATGCTAGTCTGTCTGTCATGTGGTTGGTCTGGCCAGCTATTGGTTGGTTGGTTATATGCAAGTCAGTCTGTCATGTGGTTGGTCTGGCCAGCTATTGGTTGGTTGGTTATATGCTAGTCTGTCTGTCATGTGGTTGGTCTGGCCAGCTATTGGTTGGTTGGTTATATGCTAGTCTGTCTGTCATGTGGTTGGTCTGGCCAGCTATTGGTTGGTTGGTTATATGCAAGTCAGTCTGTCATTGGTTGGTCTGGCCAGCTATTGGTTGGTTGGTTATATGTTAGTCTGTCTGTCATTGGTTGCTCTGGCCAGCTATTGGTTGGTTGGTTATATGCTAGTCTGTCTGTCATGTGGTTGGTCTGGCCAGCTATTGGTGGTTGGTTATATGCAAGTCAGTCTGTCATGTGGTTGGTCTGGCCAGCTATTGGTTGGTTGGTTATATGCAAGTCAGTCTGTCATGTGGTTGGTCTGGCCAGCTATTGGTTGGTTGGTTATATGCAAGTCAGTCTGTCATGTGGTTGGTCTGGCCAGCTATTGGTTGGTTGGTTATATGCTAGTCTGTCTGTCATGTGGTTGGTCTGGCCAGCTATTGGTTGGTTGGTTAATGCTAGTCTGTCTGTCATTGGTTGGTCTGGCCAGCTATTGGTTGATTGGTTAATGCTAGTCTGTCTGTCATTGGTTGGTCTGGCCAGCTATTGGTTGATTGGTTATATGCTAGTCTGTCTGTCATGTGGTTGGTCTGGCCAGCTATTGGTTGGTTGGTTATATGCAAGTCAGTCTGTCATGTGGTTGGTCTGGCCAGCTATTGGTTGGTTGGTTATATGCAAGTCAGTCTGTCATGTGGTTGGTCTGGCCAGCTATTGGTTGGTTGGTTATATGCTAGTCTGTCTGTCATGTGGTTGGTCTGGCCAGCTATTGGCTGGTTGGTTATATGCTAGTCTGTCTGTCATGTGGTTGGTCTGGCCAGCTATTGGTTGGTTGGTTATATGCTAGTCTGTCTGTCATGTGGTTGGTCTGGCCAGCTATTGGTTGGTTGGTTATATGCAAGTCAGTCTGTCATGTGGTTGGTCTGGCCAGCTATTGGTTGGTTGGTTATATGCTAGTCTGTCTGTCATGTGGTTGGTCTGGCCAGCTATTGGTTGGTTGGTTATATGCTAGTCTGTCTGTCATGTGGTTGGTCTGGCCAGCTATTGGTTGGTTGGTTATATGCAAGTCAGTCTGTCATTGGTTGGTCTGGCCAGCTATTGGTTGGTTGGTTATATGTTAGTCTGTCTGTCATTGGTTGGTCTGGCCAGCTATTGGTTGGTTGGTTATATGCTAGTCTGTCTGTCATGTGGTTGGTCTGGCCAGCTATTGGTTGGTTGGTTATATGCAAGTCAGTCTGTCATGTGGTTGGTCTGGCCAGCTATTGGTTGGTTGGTTATATGCAAGTCAGTCTGTCATGTGGTTGGTCTGGCCAGCTATTGGTTGGTTGGTTATATGCTAGTCTGTCTGTCATGTGGTTGGTCTGGCCAGCGTTTCGTTGGTTGGTTATATGCTAGTCTGTCTGTCATTGGTTGGTCTGGCCAGCTATTGGTTGGTTGGTTATATGCTAGTCTGTCTGTCATGTGGTTGGTCTGGCCAGCTATTGGTTGGTTGGTTATATGCAAGTCAGTCTGTCATGTAGTTGGTCTGGCCAGCTATTGGTTGGTTGGTTATATGCTAGTCTGTCTGTCATGTGGTTGGTCTGGCCAGCTATTGGTTGGTTGGTTATATTCTAGTCTGTCTGTCATGTGGTTGGTCTGGCCAGCTATTGGTTGGTTGGTTATATGTTAGTCTGTCTGTCATTGGTTGCTCTGGCCAGCTATTGGTTGGTTGGTTATATGCAAGTCAGTCTGTCATGTGGTTGGTCTGGCCAGCTATTGGTTGGTTGGTTATATGCAAGTCAGTCTGTCATGTGGTTGGTCTGGCCAGCTATTGGTTGGTTGGTTATATGCAAGTCAGTCTGTCATGTGGTTGGTCTGGCCAGCTATTGGTTGGTTGGTTATATGCAAGTCCAGTCTGTCATGTGGTTGGTCTGGCCAGCTATTGGTTGGTTGGTTATATGCAAGTCAGTCTGTCATGTGGTTGGTCTGGCCAGCTATTGGTTGGTTGGTTATATGTTAGTCTGTCTGTCATTGGTTGCTCTGGCCAGCTATTGGTTGGTTGGTTATATGCAAGTCAGTCTGTCATGTGGTTGGTCTGGCCAGCTATTGGTTGGTTGGTTATATGCTAGTCTGTCTGTCATGTGGTTGGTCTGGCCAGCGTTTCGTTGGTTGGTTATATGCTAGTCTGTCTGTCATGTGGTTGGTCTGGCCAGCTATTGGTTGGTTGGTTATATGCTAGTCTGTCTGTCATGTGGTTGGTCTGGCCAGCTATTGGTTGGTTGGTTATATGCTAGTCTGTCTGTCATGTGGTTGGTCTGGCCAGCTATTGGTTGGTTGGTATATGCTAGTCTGTCTGTCATGTGGTTGGTCTGGCCAGCTATTGGTTGGTTGGTTATATGCAAGTCAGTCTGTCATGTGGTTGGTCTGGCCAGCTATTGGTTGGTTGGTTATATGCTAGTCTGTCTGTCATGTGGTTGGTCTGGCCAGCTATTGGTTGGTTGGTTATATTCTAGTCTGTCTGTCATGTGGTTGGTCTGGCCAGCTATTGGTTGGTTGGTTATATGCAAGTCAGTCTGTCATGTGGTTGGTCTGGCCAGCTATTGGTTGGTTGGTTATATGCTAGTCTGTCTGTCATGTGGTTGGTCTGGCCAGCTATTGGTTGGTTGGTTATATTCTAGTCTGTCTGTCATGTGGTTGGTCTGGCCAGCTATTGGTTGGTTGGTTATATGCAAGTCAGTCTGTCATGTGGTTGGTCTGGCCAGCTATTGGTTGGTTGGTTATATGCTAGTCTGTCTGTCATGTGGTTGGTCCTGGCCAGCTATTGGTTGGTTGGTTATATTCTAGTCTGTCTGTCATGTGGTTGGTCTGGCCAGCTATTGGTTGGTTGGTTATATGCAAGTCAGTCTGTCCATGTGGTTGGTCTGGCCCAGCTATTGGTTGGTTGTTTATATGCTAGTCTGTCTGTCATGTGGTTGGTCTGGCCAGCTATTTGGTTGGTTGGTTATATGTTAGTCTGTCTGTCATTGGTTGCTCTGGCCAGCTATTGGTTGGTTGGTTATATGTTAGTCTGTCTGTCATTGGTTGGTCTGGCCAGCTATTGGTTGGTTGGTTATATGTTAGTCTGTCTGTCATTGGTTGGTCTGGCCAGCTATTGGTTGGTTGGTTATATGTTAGTCTGTCTGTCATTGGTTGGTCTGGTCAGCTATTGGTTGGTTGGTTATATGTTAGTCTGTCTGTCATTGGTTGGTCTGGCCAGCTATTGGTTGGTTGGTTATATGTTAGTCTGTCTGTCATTGGTTGGTCTGGCCAGCTATTGGTTGGTTGGTTATATGTTAGTCTGTCTGTCATTGGTTGGTCTGGTCAGCTATTGGTTGGTTGGTTATATGTTAGTCTGTCTGTCATTGGTTGGTCTGGCCAGATATTGGTTGGTTGGTTATATGCTAGTCTGTCTGTCATTGGTTGGTCTGGCCAGCTATTGGTTGGTTGGTTATATGCTAGTCTGTCTGTCATTGGTTGGTCTGGTCAGCTATTGGTTGGTTGGTTATATGTTAGTCTGTCTGTCATTGGTTGGTCTGGCCAGATATTGGTTGGTTGGTTATATGCTAGTCTGTCTGTCATGTGATTTGTCTGGCCAGCGTTTGGTTGGTTGGTTATATGTTAGTCTGTCTGTCATTGGTTGGTCTGGCCAGATATTGGTTGGTTTGTTATATGCTAGTCTGTCTGTCATGTGATTTGTCTGGCCAGCGTTTGGTTGGTTGGTTATATGTTAGTCTGTCTGTCATTGGTTGCTCTGGCCAGCTATTGGTTGGTTGGTTATATGTTAGTCTGTCTGTCATTGGTTGGTCTGGTCAGCTATTGGTTGGTTGGTTATATGCTAGTCTGTCTGTCATGTGATTTGTCTGGCCAGCGTTTGGTTGGTTGGTTATATGTTAGTATGTTTGGCTAACTGTCTGATTGTATGTCTGTTGGTATTCCTGGCTGTCTTCCATCCTTATCTATGCACATGTATCTCATATATTGGTTAAAATTCTAGTTTACTTCTGTTCTTATCTGTGCACATGTATCTCTTATATTGGTTAAAATTATTGTTTACTTCTGTCCTTATCTGTGCACAAGTATCTCATTTATTGGGTAAAATTCTAGTTTACTTTTGTCCTTATCTATGCACATGAATCTCATAATTGGTTAAAATTCTATTTTACTTCTGCCCTTATCTGTGCACATGTATCTCATATATTGGTTAAAATTATAGTTTACTTCTGTCCTTATCTGTGCACATGTATCTTATATATTGGTTAAAATTATAGTCTACTTCTGTCCTTATCTGAGCACATGTATCTCATTTATTGGGTAAAATTCTAGTTTACTTCTGTCCTTATCTGTGCACATGTATCTCATATATTGGTTAAAATTATAGTTTACTTCTCTCCTTATCTGTGCACAAGTATCTCATATATTGGTTAAAATTATAGTTTACTGTTGTCCTTATCTGTGTACATGTATCTCATATATTGGTTAAAATTCTAGTTTACTTCTGTCCTTATCTGTGCACATGTATCTCATATATTGGTTAAAATTATAGTTTACTTCTGTCCTTATCTGTGCACATATATCTCATTTATTGGGTAAAATTCTAGTTTACTTTTGTCCTTATCTATGCACATGAATCTCATATATTGGTTAAAATTCTATTTTACTTCTGTCCTTATCTGTGCACATGTATCTCATATATTGGTTAAAATTATAGTTTGCTTCTGTCCTTATCTGTGCACATGTATCTTATATATTGGTTAAAATTATAATTTACTTCTGTTCTTATCTGTGCACATGTATCTCATATATTGGTTAAAATTATTGTTTACTTCTGTCCTTATCTGTGCACAAGTATCTCATATATTGATTAAAATTCTAGGTTACTTCTGTCCTTATCTGTGCACATGTATCTCTTTTATTGGATAAATTATAGTTTACTTCTGTTCTTATCTGTGCACATGTATCTCATATATTGGTTAAAATTCTAGTTTACTTCTGTCCTTATCTGTGCACATGTATCTCATTTAGTGGGTAAAATTCTAGTTTACTTTTGTCCTTATCTATGCTCATGAATCTCATATATTGGTTAAAATTCTATTTTACTTCTGTCCTTATCTGTGCACATGTATCTCATATATTGGTTAAAATTATAGTTTACTTCTGTCCTTATCTGTGCACATGTATCTTATATATTGGTTAAAATTATAGTTTACTTCTGTCCTTATCTGTGCTCATGTATCTCATATATTGGTTAAAATTATAGTTTACTTCTGTCCTTATCTGTGCACATATATCTCATATATTGGTTAAAATTATAGTTTACATCTGTCCTTATCTGTGCACATGGATCTCATATATTGGTTAAAATTCTAGTTTACTTCTGTTCTTATCTGTGCACATGTATCTCATATATTGGTTAAAATTATTGTTTACTTCTGTCCTTATCTGTGCACAAGTATCTCATATATTGGTTAAAATTCTAGTTTACTTCTGTCCTTATCTGTGCACACGTATCTCATATATTGGTTAAAATTCTAGTTTACTTCTGTCCTTATCTGTGCACATGTATCTTATATCTTCTTCTTCTTCTTCAGCATTCCGAGCCATTGAGGTTCTTTGCTGCAAATACAATCTGTCTCCATTCGTCTCTCTGGTGGACCTTCTCTTGCCAGTCGTTGATTCCAAGTGCTTGTAGGTCTGTATGTATATTATCTCTCCACCGCCTTCTTGGTCTACCTCGGGGTCTACGGTCATTTATTTCCTGAGTGTAAGCGAGTTTTGTTTCCCTATTATCTTCCATTCTTTCTATATGCCCCAGCCATTGTAGTCTATTAGCCTTCATGATACCAGTGATTAGCGGGGACTTAAACAAATCATAAATGTCTTTGTTACTTCTTCTTTTCCACTCTCCACTTTGTGTATCCCTAATGGGTCCAAAGATGCGTCTTAAAATTTTGTTCTCAAAGGTTTGTAACAAGGCTTCGTCTCCTTTCGTTGTACTCCAGGTTTCAGAGCCATACAGCACAACTGGTCTGATCAGTGTTTTGTATATTGTGATTTTGGTGTTACGAGATAGCGCCTTTGATTTTAGTAGATGTTGTAGTGCATAGTATATCTTATTTCCAGAGTTGATTCTAGTTTGTATTTCTTCCCTTATGATGTTGGAGCAGTTGAAGATTGTACCCAGGTATTTGTATGTTTCCGTTCTTTTAATGGTCATATTATCTATTTGTATGTGGCCAGAGTTTTTAGCCATTCCGTCTCTTGAAATTACCATATATTCTGTCTTATCTTGGTTGATAACCAGCCCCATCTGTTGGGCTTTTTCCTTTAAGTGAGTCAATATTTCTAATGTCTTTTGTTCACTTTGCCCTATAATATCTATATCATCTGCATAACCAAGCAGCTTGGATGTTCCTCCAATATCACATTCCTCCTTTACCTTCCTTACAACTTTCTCTAGAGCCAGATTGAAGAGTAGCGGCGATAGTGCATCACCCTGTTTCAAGCCAGATGTTATTTGGAAGGGGTCTGATTTCCTGCCTTTATATGTTACTATATTATAAGTATCTTCCATGCATAGTTTGGTCATGTTAATTAACTTCCTTGGTATTCCAAATTCCTGCATAACATTCCATAGACTATTCCTATGGACACTATCATAAGCCTTTTTAAAATCCACAAAAATGTTATGGAGATCTCTTTTATATTCCCAATGTTTCTCGGCTATTTGTCGTAAGATAAATATCTGATCTATTGTTGATCTGTTTTGTCTAAAACCCGCCTGGTAGTCACCTAATATGTCTTCTGAATATGGTTTTAGTCTATTTAGTAATACTGCGGATAGTATCTTATAGCTTGTGGACAGTAGTGATATTCCTCTATAATTTCCACATTGGAACTTGTCTCCTTTCTTAAAGATAGGTATCAATAATGACTCTTTCCAGTCATGGGGTAATTCTTCTGTCCTCCAGATTTTTATTATTAGTTCGTATAGCTTTAGATGTAATGCATGGCCACCTGCCTTTATAAATTCAGCAGCAATTCCATCAGTCCCAGTTGCCTTATTGTTTTTAAGTCGTGTGATTACATATAGGATTTCTTCAAATGTAGGTTCTTCAATTTGTGGTTCGCATGTTAGAACCTCTTCCTGTGGGAAAATGTTACTTGGAGCTTCACAATTTAGTAATTCAATAAAATATTCTTTCCATGTGTTGCACATTTCCTCATTGGTATTTATCATATTCCCATTTTTGTCTTTTAAACCATATGTGTTTTGTTGGTGCCCTCGTTTCATTGACTTCAGTACTTTAAAAAATTTTCTGGATTCATTTTTCTGGTGATTAGTTTCCATATCTTTGATTATATTACTCATATATTCTCGCTTCTGCTGTCTGACTATTTTTGTAGCCTCTTTACATTCATTTCTATAATGCTCTTCCTTTTGGATGTTATTGATGTCATTTAACCATACATGTCTGGCATTCTTCTTCCTAGTGACTGCTTCTTCACATTTTTGATTGAACCATCTGTTCTTTCTATGCGTGGTTGACACACCGAGACATTCTTCTGCGGTAGATTGAATTGTATTCTTGATGTTCAACCAAGTTTGGTCAACGCTTTCCTCCAAAGGGTTTTGCAAAGTTTCAAGTTTACATTTTATTTCATCTGTAAATTTCTCTTTGACTGTAATGTCTTGTAGTTTTTCTCTGTTATATGTTGGGTGTAATCTTTGTAATTTAGTATAGAAAGCTCTCTTAAGTTTTCATTTTAAATTTTGCTCCAACGAGGAAATGGTCACTGTGGCACTCAGCTCCTCTATAACTTCTGACTTGCTGTATGTTTGATGCATTTCTGTTGTTAATTAAAATGTGATCTATTTGATTATAGGTTCTCTTGTCACATGATTTCCAAGTTTGTTTGTGTATATCCTTTCTTTGTAGTCTGGTACTGCTAATCTGCAGTCCTTTGGCTTCTGCCAGGTTGATGACTCTCCATCCATTATCATTTGAAGTTGTATGTAGGCTTTCCATACCGGCCACTTTTTTATTAGTTTGCTCTCTACCTATTTTTGCATTGAAGTCTCCCAGCACAATCAGGATGTCCTGTTTGGGGTTTCTTCTATGACATCTTCCAGATCATTATAAAAGTCTCCTTTAATATCATCTTCTTTCTCTTCAGTAGGTGCATGTACATTAATCATCGTTATTTTTTTTCCATTTACCTTTTATTCGTAATTTACTAATCCTGTCATTAAAAGCTTTAAAGTTTAAAATGTTCCCCCATAACTCTTTTTTGATGACAAATCCTGTTCCTAATTCATGTTTATTTTGGGTGTTTCCTCCATATATTAAATCATTCCATTTTGCTCTAAAGTACCCTCTCCTGGCCACCTTATTTCTTGAATTGCTGTGAAATCCATTTGATATTCAACCAGCTCCCGGGTTAGTTCTTCGGCCGCTCCAGCTCGATATAGTGTCCGTACATTCCATGTTCCAAATCTCAAAAGTCCTTTAACGTTCCAAGGTCGTTGTCCAGATCCGATATCGAGGCTCATGTATTTGTTTCGTAACAAAGAAAGGTTTTTACAAAGGTGGGGATGTTAACCCCACACTTCAACCCCCAACCTGGAGGACCAGGGTGTTTCTCTTTGTCTGTTCTCTTATATATTGGTTAAAATTATAGTTTACTTCTGTCCTTATCTGTGCACATGTATCTCATATATTGGTTAAAATTATAGTTTACTTCTGTCCTTATCTGTGCACTATATTCTATATCATTGGTTAAAATTATTAGTTTACATCTGTCCTTATCTGTGCACATGTATCTCATATATTGGTTAAAATTCTAGTTTACTTCTGTTCTTATCTGTGCACATGTATCTCATATATGGTTAAAATTATTGTTTACTTCTGTCCTTATCTGTGCACATGTATCTCATTTAGAGGGGTAAATTCTAGTTTACTTCTGTCCTTATCTGTGCACACGTTCTCTATATATGGTTAAAATTCTAGTTTACTTCTGTCCTTATCTGTGCACATGTATCTTATATATTGGTTAAAATTATAGTTTACTTCTGTCCTTATCTGTGCACATGTATCTCATATATTGGTTAAAATTATAGTTTACTTCTGTCCTTATCTGTGCACATATATCTCATATATTGGTTACAATTATAGTTTACTGTTGTCCTTATCTGTGCACATGTATCTCATATATTGGTTAAAATTATAGTTTACATCTGTCCTTATCTGTGCACATGTATCTTATATATTGGTTAAACTTATAGTTTACTTCTGTTCTTATCTGTTCACTTGTATCTTATATATAGGTTTAAATTCTAGTTTACTTCTGTCCTTATCTGTGCACATCCATCTTATATAATGGTTAAAATTCTAGTTTACTTCAAAGTGACACAGTGTCCAGATGTTTGACTGCGATGTCCTGTAAAGGATGTGCAACTATGGTCATATTTCTTTTTACACGTATTCTATAACTGGACATCGCTGTCAACGCCAGCATTTTACCGCAGTTGTTGATTTCTTGGCAAGATTACGCTCAGTAGTTTGCCATTGCTTTCTGAGCGGCCGGTTCACATATCCTGTAAGTACGGGCACTACAAGAACCGCTACCGATTATCACGTGAATAAACGGAATTACGGAGAAAGTCGCTAGCCACTAGGCCAGGGAGACGGCATGGTCACATACTACCGTTGAATTATTTACTTCGCCATTGTTTCTCTATCGATGGGAGTGTGCCATACCAACTTACGCAACTAGGAGCTCAGTGTATCTGACTTTGAAATGCATTTGTGTAAGATTTGCTTCCTCTAGAACAGTGGTTCTCGACCTTTTTTGGCCCATGAACCCTTTCACCATGTCATTTCCCCCTTTCCAGCGAACGAAAGAAGAAGAATTCCCATCCCCCTTTAAAAAATTGTCAGCCTCAGAAGGTGCATTCAAAATAGCATGTCTATAATGCTTAAAATCATTATTCTCTTCCATATTTGTACATAACCTTTACATTTATTTCCTGAGTGTAAGCGAGTTTTGTTTCCCTATTATCTTCCATTCTTTCTATATGCCCCAGCCATTGTAGTCTATTAGCCTTCATGATACCAGTGATTAGCGGGGACTTAAACAAATCATAAATGTCTTTGTTACTTCTTCTTTTCCACTCTCCACTTTGTGTATCCCTAATGGGTCCAAAGATGCGTCTTAAAATTTTGTTCTCAAAGGTTTGTAACAAGGCTTCGTCTCCTTTCGTTGTACTCCAGGTTTCAGAGCCATACAGCACAACTGGTCTGATCAGTGTTTTGTATATTGTGATTTTGGTGTTACGAGATAGCGCCTTTGATTTTAGTAGATGTTGTAGTGCATAGTATATCTTATTTCCAGAGTTGATTCTAGTTTGTATTTCTTCCCTTATGATGTTGGAGCAGTTGAAGATTGTACCCAGGTATTTGTATGTTTCCGTTCTTTTAATGGTCATATTATCTATTTGTATGTGGCCAGAGTTTTTAGCCATTCCGTCTCTTGAAATTACCATATATTCTGTCTTATCTTGGTTGATAACCAGCCCCATCTGTTGGGCTTTTTCCTTTAAGTGAGTCAATATTTCTAATGTCTTTTGTTCACTTTGCCCTATAATATCTATATCATCTGCATAACCAAGCAGCTTGGATGTTCCTCCAATATCACATTCCTCCTTTACCTTCCTTACAACTTTCTCTAGAGCCAGATTGAAGAGTAGCGGCGATAGTGCATCACCCTGTTTCAAGCCAGATGTTATTTGGAAGGGGTCTGATTCCTGCCTTTATATGTTACTATATTATAAGTATCTTCCATGCATAGTTTGGTCATGTTAATTAACTTCCTTGGTATTCCAAATTCCTGCATAACATTCCATAGACTATTCCTATGGACACTATCATAAGCCTTTTTAAAATCCACAAAAATGTTATGGAGATCTCTTTTATATTCCCAATGTTTCTCGGCTATTTGTCGTAAGATAAATATCTGATCTATTGTTGATCTGTTTTGTCTAAAACCCGCCTGGTAGTCACCTAATATGTCTTCTGAATATGGTTTTAGTCTATTTAGTAATACTGCGGATAGTATCTTATAGCTTGTGGACAGTAGTGATATTCCTCTATAATTTCCACATTGGAACTTGTCTCCTTTCTTAAAGATAGGTATCAATAACGACTCTTTCCAGTCATGGGGTAATTCTTCTGTCCTCCAGATTTTTATTATTAGTTCGTATAGCTTTAGATGTAATGCATGGCCACCTGCCTTTATAAATTCAGGCAGCAATTCCATCAGTCCCAGTTGCCTTATTGTTTTTAAGTCGTGTGATTACATATAGGATTTCTTCAAATGTAGGTTCTTCAATTTGTGGTTCGCATGTTAGAACCTCTTCCTGTGGGAAAATGTTACTTGGAAAATGTTACAATTATAGTTTACTGTTGTCCTTATCTGTGCACATGTATCTCATATATTGGTTAAAATTATAGTTTACATCTGTCCTTATCTGTGCACATGTATCTCATATATTGGTTAAAATTATAGTTTACTTCTGTCCTTATCTGTGCACATGTATCTTATATATTGGTTAAACTTATAGTTTACTCTGTTCTTATCTGTGCACATGTATCTCATATATTGGTTAAAATTATAATTTACTTCTGTCCTTATATGTGCACATGTATCTCATATAATGGTTAAAATTCTAGTTTACTTCAAAGTGACACAGTGTCTAGATGGTTGAGTGCGATGTCCTGTAAAAGATGTGCAACTATGGTCACATTTCTTTTTCCGCATATTCTATTACAGGACATCGCTGTCAACACCAGCATTTTACCGCAGTTGTTTATTTCTTGGCAAGATTGCGCTCAGTAGTTTTCCATTGCTTTCTGAGCGGCCGGCTCACATATCCCGTAAGTACGGGCTCGTCAAGAACCGCTACCGATTCTCGCGCAGCTGCGTTTGCTCACGTGGATAAACGGAATTACGGAGAAAGTCGCTAACACCTAGGCCAGGGAGACCGGCATGGTCACATATTACCTTTGAATTATTTACTTCGTCATTGTTTCTATATCGATGGGAGTGTGTCATACCAACTTACGCAACTAGGAGGTCGGTGTATCTGACTATGACATGCATTTGTGTAAGATTTACTTCCTCTAGAACAGTGGTTCTCAACCTTTTTTTTTTTTTTGCCCATGAACCCTTTCACCATGTCATTCCCCCTTTCCAGCGAACGAAAGAAGAAGAATTCCCATCCCCCTTTCCAAAATTGTCAGCCTCAGATGGTGCATTCAAAATAGCATGTCTATAATACTGAAAATCATTATTATTTTCCATATTTGTACATAACCTTTACATGCATAGATTAATTTTATAGTGTAGTAAAATGCCAAAAAATTGTCACTTAATATACGTCACCAGAATGCCAGAAGAGTGTGCTTCATCAAACAAAACGCTTAATAGAAAACCAGGATTTTGTGCCTGAAGCTACTCTGAGTCTGCCAATCTGTGGTCTTAAGCACACAACCCCCTCCCCCCACCCTAGAAACACTAAAATTCCCCATTTGGGGGGAATTCCCCACTGGTTGAGAACCACTTCTCTAGAAGATTCCATCCAAGGTACCCGGCTCTATTATCCGTGGGTGGGTTTTCTTCCCTAACAGTTTTGTCAAGGTAACGGCATTTCGGTCTGCTCTTTACGATTTCGAATTGCCAGGAGATTCTTGTCTTGCACAACTGCAAACGGGACCTCCTCATTTTGGCCCTTATCCGAGTAGGCTATGTATCCGATCTCACAAAGCGAAGAGATAGGGGGTGAGGATGTTTGTGATATCATTAGATACCTAGGGACGATTTCCAGTCCTATGCTGAGATGGGATCCGTTATCTTCTGATCTGAAGGCGGACACCGTATGTTCTCTGCCGCGGCTCCTCTCTACTGTGTACGTGTATGGTTTAAGTTGTCTGCCTGCTGTACCTCCGTCGTGTGTGAGTCTGAATATAACGTGCATAACAGATAACATGTAACTGAACTGCCAAGGATGTGTTGTTGGGAGGGTTGAATATAAAACGGGTCTACGTGCTCAATTTTTGATCCTTTGAAAATACATTTCGTTGGTTCTCTCTTCATCTGTCTGCCGTCCATCCGTCTGTCTGTCTGCTCGCTGGTGTGTTTCATTGCCCACCCGTCTATTTGTCTGTATCTGTGTATGTTTTCTTTCTGTGTGTCTGTCTATCTGTCTGTCTGCTTGTCTCTGTCTGTCTGTCCCTCCGTCCATCTGCCTGTCTGTCTCTCTACACATCTGTCCCATTATTTGCCTTTGTATATATGTCGGCCTGTCTCTGTTGTTTGTCCGTCCGTCCATATGCATGCATGTCTCTCTGTCCGTTCATCTGTCTCTCTGTCCATCTGTCCCACTACTTGCCTCTGTCTATCTGCCTGTCTGTCTGCTCTGTCCGTCCATCTGCCTGTCTGTCTCTCTGTCCGTCCATCTGCATGTTTGTCTCTCTGTCCGTCCATCTGACTGTCTGTCTCTCTGTCCGTACATCTGCCTGTCTATCTCTATGTCCATCCATCTGACTGCCTGTCTCTCTGTCCGTCCATCTGCCTGTCTGTCTCTATGTCCGTACATCAGCCTGTTTGTCTCTCTATTTCTCTTCTTGCCTGTGTCTATCTGTCTGCCTCATGCTCTGTCTACCTCTATAAGAGCTACATTGAATCACCAAACTGTCAACTGGGGTAACTTATGGACACACACCTGTATGACGTGAACAGCTATGCGATTACACAGAGAATCATAGCATGAAAGGGCGGGGGGAGTGGGGAAATAAAGATAGAGAGAGGAGGAGGGAGAGTAAGGGGAGATAGATAGAGAGAGGAGGGGAGAGAGGAAGGGGAGAGAGTTAGAGAGAGAGGGGAGAGAGAGGGGGGGGGGTGGCAGACGCAAACAGGCATGCACACAAGAACACATTTCATATGTGTACAAACATACAGCCGGGCATTGACACACAAAGTAAGTATATTGAAGCCTGTCACGTTTGGTGTATTCTGTACAACTGACTGATTGTTGCTAGCTTATTGCTACAAATTAGGAAGATCTTGGAAGAAACAGAGATGTGGTTCCAGAGACTGTCAGGGTAACTAACAACGACTGACTGAAAGAGCCTAATAAAACTAGAACATTTCATACAACAATAAGAATGAGACAAATAGCTTTCTTTGGTCATACGATGAGAAGAGACGCATTGGACAACGTCGTGACAACTGGAAAGATCGAGTGGAAGAGAGGCACAGGCAGACCAAGAGAAATGGTGCTGGATAGATTGAGACGGTGGCATGGAGGACAAAAATACTCGCTTAAAAGTCGACAGGGTCGACTTCATTGCACCGGGTTTTTATCCTATATGACTCAGTTTCTTTCCGTAGCGCTGAAAGCGTCGGACAAAGCACGAACTCCGTAACTTCAGTGATGATCCTCAGAAGTCTACGAAAAAATGAACTCGAACTCACAACCTTCGGAGCCCGAGTCAGATGGCTTGACCACTTCACCACGGAGACTCCCTTGGAGGAATATCATCAGCAGAGTTGATCCAGAAAACCAAAGAGCGAGATCTGTGGAGAGTCATGAACGCCTACGCCAGCCGGCACGGCACTTAATGATGATGATGACATTGCTTCATCTGTGAGATGTGTTGTTAGTTGTATAGGCTGTACAGCTTATCATGTGATCTTTGTGGTTTATTGATTGATCTGTACGATATTATTGATTTAACTGTGAGATTTTGTTTTTATTGATCTGCGTAGTTTATTGTTATCTCTAACATTTTCTGCAGCATATCTTAGACTTTCTAGGTGAGAAAAAGAGTTCTTTAGAGCTAATATCGAGGTTTTCGGATTACAGAAGCGAATCATGGACAATTATCAGACAATTGAGGAGCTATGTGGGCGCAGCGGAGATGTGGTTTTAAAGAAGAATGGTGAGAACACCGCGGACATCAAAGACAGTCCACATACTTTGGGCATGTCATGAGATGGGGACAGTTGGAGTCTGTGGTCACAACGGGAAGGTTGGAGGGAAATATAGGTAGCGGGAGGCCATGAGAAAAGAGGCTGGATAGTTTGACCTCACAGCATGGAGAAACGTCGCTACCACAAATAATTGCCAAGGCATGAGACAGAAGGCTGTGGACATACGTGACAACCAGCGCCAGATGGATTAGACTACAAGAATAAAAAGAAGATTCTTGAATACTGTTATTTTTTGTTCGTAGAAGATTATTCGATTTAAACGTTTGCGTGTTTCTGTATGTGCCCTTTAAAAAAAAAAAAAAAAATTCCAGCCTCGTACTCGTATTTTGTGTGTGTGTTCAATCGGGAGACCCGAATTCGGATCCTCGGGAAGGTGTGGATATGTTTCTGTCGGGGGTAAAAAGAAAACCCTAACCTGCACAGTTCGCGGTGACTGCACTAGCCAGGCGGCCTTAATTCCTCAGGCTCAAGACCCCCATCCCCCCTGCCCTACACTGCAAGGTACTATAGGCAGTAGCTGACTGGTGACAGTTAATCGTTCTTGGGTTAACACATATCACGGGAAATAATCCATCTAATACGCGTAATCCCATCCTAGACATGTACGATTTACATCCCCTTATTTCTTTTAATAGTTCTCGCCATTGTCATCATTTGATGCTCCGCATTGAAGGTCGACTTTAATGAGTCTCCAACACCGTCTGTCCAACGTCTTCATGGTGCATTTAAACAGACTTCTTGAATGTTGTTCACCCAAATGTAACGTTGTCTCCTCTTGTCTACTTCTCCCCTCCAGATCACCCTTATCAAGTTGTTGTATCTTTATGTTGTCAGAGTACCTGAATAATCTGGTTAACAAGAATTTAACAAGAATTGGCTAACAAGAGCTTAACAAGAATTGGTTAACAAGAATTTAACAAGAATATGTTAACAAGAATTTAACAAGAAGTGTTTAACAAGAAGTGTTTAACACGAATTTTCATTTAACTTCTACCTTCCACCCCCCCCCCCCCCACCCCCACTCCCCACCCTTACTCCTCATCCCCGCATTTGAAATTTGCTTAATCCACGTAAAAAAGTTCGTTGCATATCCTTTACAGAACGTCACAGTCAGCTCCAGTATTATTTTTGCTGTTTGTCATTTATTGGCAAGTTTGCGTTCAGTGGTTTGCTATTGCTTTCTTTGCGACCGGCACTCGTACTATCTTATGAAAACAAACGGTCTGCATCCGAATCGCTCGCAGCTGTGTTTCGATCGCTGGATGCGTAATTGTGAACTGCGTCAGTGACACCTTCGCCACACAGCCGGCTATAGTGCTCCACTAATCCCTATTTTTACCTTTTGCTCACCTGGGGGTGTCTCCCTCCCCCCCCCCTCCCCCCGGGAGGCTAAGCCAATCACTGAGTTTCTGGCATTATTGACATTTAGTCCCATGACCGACTGAATCACACATCCGATTAATTCCATCCACTGATAGTTGCTCAAGACGTATTCAGCCAAACAAGGATACAGATAAGTAACTTTAATATTTCCATGTAATATTTTTCGTGTAGTTGTGTGTCGGTTTGTGTTTGTTTATTCTGTGCTGACGAAGGCTTTAGCCGCAACGCCTATTTTTGTTACTTGTAATCCTGTTCTAGTAAAGCTCACAATCTACTTTTCGTTAATTTGTGATTCATTGATTGCCTGAATAATGTGGGAACCGCTGTGGCATAGTGGCTAGACGCTTGTCTATCAACCCGGTGGTTCTCGGTTCGAATCTGCATCCAGGCATTTATTTTTGCTTTAGCTCGCCTTTAACTCAAGCGTAGTCCACAGAGGTGTTACTAAAGGGTGTGTTTTTAATGACTGTGCGGTGTTTAAAAATATTGGACCGGCAATATTTTCAAACACTGCACAGTCATTAAAAATACACCTTATACTTCTAGTGCACTTGACTGATTTTTTACGTGTGGATTACCTTTCCATATTACCAGTGCTCCTCGCCAACAGGCTAACCTGCTACGACTTCAGAGGTACTTGTAATTTACGTCCCCAAGTCAAGGACGAGAAGTCAAAATTTTAGTTTTACAGACCGGTATCAGCACACCGGATATAGTTTTTGTTTTTCAAGAACCAACGGTCTCATCCATTTGGCCTTGTTGATTCCCATATTTAAAAAAAATACCTGGACGCCCAGGTCGACCTAGTCTAATATGGGTAACAAGTAATGCCTAAGGAAATAAAGATGGCCGACGTGAGGTATAACACGTCGTCCTCCAAGTGCCGAGTGGTCTGTATGAGCCTGGCTCCATATGCCCAATGGACCATAAAACCTGTACAGGAGCGCCTACACTTTACTTGTGTTTGTTTTATTAACTAAATTGTTTGACATTGTTCCGATTCGTCGGGTCTGTCACTTAGTGGTTAATGAACGCAGTCGCACAGTTCCCTGACTTACCGAGTTCCAGGGTTTGGAATCTGCAGGGAAGGATCTGTTTGCGTTGATTTCAGTGGTATGATCGTCGGCTGTTAAAAAATCAGAGGCAAACTACTGAATGTACAATTGCCTAGCAAATCAAAAACAGCCAGTAAATGTTGTGGTTAGCTGGAACGTCCTGTAAAAGGACATGCAATTAACCTGTTAAAACATGTCATTCGGTAATGTTTTCTTCAGTCCAGTTTTTATAATACTTCATTGTGTTCTTGTCTAGTCATGATATTTTCTTTTAACGTATCTATAGCCACATTTTAACAGCCGTGGCTCTACCCTCACATTCATTCATTCTCATCTCATCTTGTTCCTCTTGTACCTTATGATGTCGAGGTGAAGCATAAACAGCGGGAGATTACCCATTTATGGGCTTCATATATCCAGATTACCATTGACTCTGTTATTCCCTCTGTCCAGCGTTTATATTGTCGGCCTCTTCTTCTGCTTCCATTTGGTCTGCATCATTGCTTGTTGTGGGTTACTGTTAGTCTGTAGCCTTGTTACATGGCTCACAATCTCAATTGCTGATTTCTAATGAAATCTAGTGCTGCTTTAACGCCCACTTTAGTCCTGATTTCTTATTTTCTCTCTTCTTTATACATTGAGTATTCTTCTCAGGAATCTCATTTAAGTGGTTGCAATATTTTTTTTTGTAATTTATTCATTGTCCAGGTTTATTGAGTGTACCACGACAAACCGGCTTATGTGGTTTAAGGGAGCAGATTTGTGTTGATTTTCGCAATGGTAAGAGCGTTGGTTGTTCAGACAGTCACAAACAGTCAAAAGCGTACGGGGTCGATTGCGACGTTCTGTATGGGACATGCATCTAACTTTATAAACCACGACAATAAAAGATACTGAACTACTGGAGAGTGTGAGATGCCATCATGATCTTAATTCTTCTTCTTCTTCTTCTTCTTCTTCTTCTTCTTCTGCGTTCATCCGGAGAGTTTTTTGGGACGTGACTGCATTTTGCCAGTTTACAGCAGAGCTGCGTTCTTGCGCCGTTAGCCTGTCACATCCGACTTCTGCGGGTGTCTGTTGACAGAGTTCGCCTTCCTGGGTTGATCTTAATTCTTTGGTTGGTTGGTTGATCAGCTAGCTAGCTATTTAACTGGATGATTGGTTGGCTGGCTGACTGGTTGCATGGATGACTGACTGATTGCATAGATTACTGACTGATTGTATGGCTGACTGGTTAACTGGCTGGCTGGCTGGCTGGTTGCATGGCTGGCTGGTTGGATAGCTGGCTGGCTGGCTGCATGGCTGACTGGTTGCATGGCTGGCTGGTCAACTTAGCTGGCTGCCTGGTTGCATGACTGACTTCTTGCATGGCTGACTGGTTGGTTGTGAATTTCCCGGAAGACCGAATTGTAACTCTTGTAACGTGTATTGGTGTCCAGGCGTATCTGATTCAGGCTTGTTTACATACTTGTTTCCCGCCCTGGTAACAACGTTAACATCTCCAACAAGACTGTTGCAGAGCTGTCCTTCCCCTCTCTAAGACCGAATAACTGCGAGATGTGCAAGATCGATGATGGGAAACATCCATGAGAATGGGTAACACGCAAGTCTGTGACAAACAATTCAGGAAGAAAAGCGTTGAGATGTGCAAGATCGATGAAGGGAAACATCCTTAAGAATGGGTAACACGCAAGTCTCTGACAAACAATTCAGGGAGAAGAGCGTTCACTAGTGTAAGTGATCCCTGCGCGTGAGCAGAGCAGGGCACATCCAGAGTCACTGCTACACACATGCGCGCTCGCACACACAACCATGCTCACTAAATTAATCAATCAATCAGGCGCCGTCTTTACAGTGAAGGTAGGTTATAATGGATCTCCAACACTGTCTGTCTCTCGTCTTGGTTGTACATTCTGTCAGGCTGATGTTCGTCCATCTCTTGATGTTATCTTCCCACTTGTATCGTTGTCAATCTCTTGCTCGCTTGCCTTCAACCTTACCATCTAGTATGGTTTCTATACGAATGTTATGTCTTTTAAAGTGGCCTAAATATATCACTTGCCTCTTTTTTTTACTTCTTTCAGCAACTCTGTTTTCATTCCTAGTTTTTCTAGAACCTTTGTATTTGATTGTTTTTGTTTCTATGAAATACGACATATTCTTCTGTATATCCACATCTCAAGGGTCTCTATACGACTTTCTAGTTGTTTGTTCAATAACCAGGCTTCCGCGCCTTATGTAGTAGTGTTGAAAATACATACAATTTGACAATTCTCATTTTGAATGCGTTGTTATTCTCTCTAGATGTTAATACTGATTTCATGCTCTGGAAAGCATTTTTGGCAATTCCTATTCTTTTTTTTTCTTTTTCAATTCTGCCATCATCTGTTATTACATGGCCAAGATAGGAGAAACTTGTTACTTGTTACACTAATTGTTACACTAACAGACAACTACATGTATGCACACACACACACACACACACACACACACACACAGATACATAACATAAACATAGAAACATACGTTGACATCAATACACGCACACACTTATGCACACACATGCACACCAGCACAGACAGACACATCATCATCATCATGTGCCATGTCGGTAAGGCGTGGGCGGTCATGTTTGCCATCTCACTCGATCATCAGAGTCGTGGATCAGCTCAGTGTTCTTGTCTCGACCATACCACGTGGCCAAACCATCCAGGTATTTACTTCTCTGTTTTCTCCTTGTTCTCTTCCCCTCGATCTTGCCAGTTGTCACCAAGTTCTCCAATTTATTTCTTCTCATAAAGTGACCAAACAATTGTGACTGTCTACGTCTAATTTCTCTAATCAGTTTACGGTTTTCATTTGTTTCTTGCAGGACTTGGTCATTGGTTTTTCTGTCTGTCCATGGTATACTTTGCATTTTCCTCAGAAATCACATTTTCACAGCCATCAGATGTTTTTCAGACTGACTGCTCATTGTCCACGCTTAGTCATCCATACAAAAGGACAGCTTCTTTGTAGCACCTCTACACTCATGTTCTCGTTGCAAATGACATTTTTTAAAAATTGGTCAGTGGTTTTTTATCTTGAAAAAGGCTGCCTTCACCATGGAGATTCTTGTTTTAATCTCTTCAAAGCATCTCCCATCAGATGTTGTGACTGTTCCGAGATAATTGAACCGATTCACCTGTTTAAGAATATTCCCATTTACTTGTGTATTACATTGTGATATTTCCTTCTTCTTAGTGACGACCATAATCTGTGTGTTCTTACAATTTAATTCTAACCCAAGTTGTTCACTGTGTGCAACAATCGCATCTACTAAATGTTGCAGATCCTACTCATTGTCTGCAATCATTACTGTATCGTTCATATATCTAATGTTATTGATGTTATGTCCCCCAATGGTGATTCCTTTTATATCATCAACATTTCTGAAAATACAGACACATGCATAGGCATAGATTACATACACAAACAAGCAAATATACAAACACACACAGACACAAACATACACTTATAAACATATTCCCAAACACAATCACAGCTACACCGAGAGACACATTAAAAACAGACGCCATTTTATGATGTTTTATCGCTTATTTTCTCAATGGTAAAAACGTCTATTTTGCTATAAAGCAAAATGTAACAACTGTCTCTATGGTAACAAGTCTCTGGTAATTTTAATGGCACAAGTGTCTCTTATTATTGTATATATGAGATGTGTGAGTACTGTTCGCTTTTATTATAAATGGCAGACATTGTTCCCCCCCCTTCCCTTTGAACTCAAGTGTAGTCAATACACGTGCTACTATTTATTGTGCACTTGACTGACTTTTGCGTGTGGATTAGTTTCCCAATAACCACTGCCCCTCGCCATCAGGCGAACCCACTCCGACTTCTGAGGTACTTGTAATTTACATCCCAAAGTCAAGGACGAGAAGTCAACTTTTAGTGCAACTGACCAATGAGGCATTGAAGCCGCTAGCTCGGCATCAGCGCACAGGACGTTTAAAGGTGAGCGATCTTATCCGTTCAGCCGTGCTGACCCCCGCAGACATTTATATTGCTATGTTGTTATTGTAAGTGTGAGGGATGTCTCTTGTTGTTGTAAGTGTGAGGACTGTCTCTTGTTGTTGTAAGTGTGGGGACTGTCTCTTGTTGTTGTAAGTGTGAGGACTGTCTCTTGTTGTTGTAAGTGTGAGGACTGTCTCTTGTTGTTGTAAGTGTGAGGACTGTCTCTTGTTGTTGTAAGTGTGAGGGCTGTCTCTTGTTGTTGTATGTGTGAGGGCTGTCTCTTGTTGTTGTAAGTGTGGGGACTGTCTCTTGTTGTAGTTAGTGTGAGAAATGTTTCTTGTCATTGTAAATGTAGGGACTGCCTCTTGTTGTTGTAAGTGTGAGACATATGTCTTGTCATTGTAAGAATGAGAAATATGTCATGTCATTGTAAGTTTGAGAAATGTGTCATGTCATTGTAAGTGTGAGTAATATGTCTTGTCATTGTAAGTATGAGAAATATGTCTTGTTATTTAAGTATGATAAATATGTCTTGTCATTGTAAGTATGAGAAATGTGTCTTGTCACTGTAAGTATGAGAAATATGTCTTGCTATTTAAGTATGATAAATATGCCTTGTCATTGTAAGTATGAGAAATACGTCTTGTCATTGTAAGTATGATAAATATGTCTTGTCATTGTAAGTATGAGAAATGTGTCTTGTCACTGTAAGTATGAGAAATATGTCTTGCTATTTAAGTATGATAAATATGCCTTGTCATTGTAAGTATGAGAAATATGCCTTGTCATTGTAAGTATGAGAAATATGTCTTGTCATTGCAAGTGTGAGAAATATGTCTTGTCATTGTAAGTGTGAGAACTCCATCCTAGCTCGTTGATTACGGACAAAGATTTACAGGACCCGTTCAACCGCCCATCTCTCGTTTGGTTATATTTGGGGCCCTTGTGGTGTATCTATTTCTGCTTGCGTAGAAGGGGCTGCGTACTTCTCTTCCTGGAGTTGACTATCCTGCTATTCTTGTCTGTGCCATATGGCGTCGGCATATGAAGTGAAACAATGAAGTATGCCTTGGCTAAATGTGGTGTACATCGTCGCTTATATTGTGCGAATGGTAAAACGTTAGTTGCATATCCTTTACAGGACGTTACAGTCAACAGCAGCATTCCTCGCTGTTGTTATCTCTTGGCAAGTTTACCTTCAGTAGTTTGCCATTGCTTACGTTCAGTAGTTTTCCATTGCTTTCTGAACGATCGGCACCCATACCAATTCGTAAAAAACCAACGCAACGCGATCTGCTACCAAATCGCACGTAGCTGTGTTTTGAACGTGGGTATGCGGGATCACGAACCGCGGCCGTAACACCTTGGCCTCGGAGCCGGCATGTGGGCGAATGTGTAGAACCTTATATCCAGTACTGCAATACTTACATACATTGATGTGTAGAACCTTATATCCAGTACTGCAATACTTACATACATTGATGTGTAGAACCTTATATACAGTACTGCAATACTTACATACATTGATGTGTAGAACCTTATATCCAGTACTGCAATACTTACATACATTGATGTGTAGAACCTTGTATCCAGTACTGCACTACTTACATGCATTGATGTGTTTCAGATTGATTCTATACACTGTGATGTTGCCTGTGGGGATACATTTATCTCTAATTACCATTACTTCTGTTGTTTCCGTTATTCAGACTAAGTCCTGTGTCTTTACTTTGTGTTGCAGTTAAATCTTTTACTTCTCGCAGCTGTGTTTCGTGTGTGTGGTTAAAATGTGTGTAAAAAAAATGTGTGTAATCAGCCTAACGCATGTCAATAATCTTTTCCTGCTGTCTTCCTCTATCTGTCTTTCAGCAAATCTTTCCCGTTGTCACAACATGTTCCAGTTTTTGTCTCTCATAACGTGGCCAAAACACGAGGACTGCCTCTTTCTGATGTTTGTGATAATTGTGGATATTAGAGTTGTCTCAGATGCTAGTGGATATTAGAGTTGTCTCAGATGCTAGTGGATATTAGAGTTGTCTCAGATGCTAGTGGATATTAGAGTTGTCTAAGATGCTAGTGGATATTAGAGTTGTCTCAGATGCTAGTGGATATTAGAGTTGTCTCAGATTGCTAGTGGATATTAGAGTTGTCTCAGATGCTAGTGGATTATTAGAGTTGTCCTCAGATGCTAGTGGATATTAGAGTTGTCTCAGATGCCTAGTGGATATTAGAGTTGTCTCAGATGCTAGTGGATATTAGAGTTGTCTCAGATGCTTGTGGATATTAGAGTTGTCTCAGATGCTAGTGGATATTAGAGTTGTCTCAGATGCTAGTGGACATTAGAGTTGTCTCAGATGCTAGTGGATATTAGAGTTGTCTCAGATGCTAGTGGATATTAGAGTTGTCTCAGATGCTAGTGGATATTAGAGTTGTCTCAGATGCTAGTGGATATTAGAGTTGTCTCAGATGCTAGATTAGAGTTGTCTCAGATGCTAGTGGATATTAGAATTGTCTAAGATGCTAGTGGATATTAGAGTTGTCTAAGATGCTAGTGGATATTAGAGTTGTCTCAGATGCTAGTGGATATTAGAGTTGTCTCAGATGCTAGTGGATATTAGAGTTGTCTAAGATGCTAGTGGATATTAGAGTTGTCTCAGATGCTAGTGGATATTAGAGTTGTCTCAGATGCTAGTGGATATTAGAGTTGTCTCAGATGCTAGTGGATATTAGAGTTGTCTCAGATGCTAGTGGATATTAGAGTTGTCTCAGATGCTAGTGGATAAGTTTATAAGCTGCTGGTGACTACGACGAAGATTAATGATGTAACTATTTCATGTACTCTCGAGCCGCAATGACAGATGTTTGTTTTCTATCAGAGTAGAAAATGTCCTTCAGTAAACAACGTACAGATATCAAATTGTGTCATTCGCTTCAAAAGTCACACCCTTAAACATTAACACTGCTTGAAAAAAAAAAAAAATTACGTGATGACCTTTGCCGCCAAGAACTCGCAAGCATTTTCCTGTCTCAAAAGCGTTTCTGTGCAGATCGTGCTGGTGTTCATTAATGATCCGCTTAACGAACAACCAATATCTCGATGAACAGTGAAATCATTGAGCATGCTCGGAACGTTGTGCGTGTTGACATAAAACTTGGTGTAGAGGGCAAAGTTTCAGACTTTGGAGCATCATTTTCGTGTCTTTCACTCTCGCCTCACATCGGCACTGAAAAGTCAGAGGCGATTCGAGGATGTTAAAGATGTTATCACCAGTACAACAGTGCAAATGAAAGAGATTTTAACGAATGGGCTCTACGAGTGTTTCCAACGGCTAAAGTTTACTTGCCGAAGTCAATTGTTATGAAGCAATTATATTGTGAATGATTGTATTGTAATGTTGGCAAAGGTGAGTATTTCCGAATTAACAAACATGGTTTGAATAGAATATAGTGCGAACTATTGTATTTTTTTTTCCCGCGTTTCCATCCTGTTTCAGGATATTGCGGTCAACACCAGCATCTTTCAGCTGTATGTTGATTCCTAGGCTAGATTACGCTCATCAGCACGCCACGACTTTCTGAGCGACCGGCTGCATACTCTCATAAGTCACTAGCGTGACTCGAACCACTTCTAATTCTCGTCCGCTCACGTTGACTACGAGAGTATTCGGGATTAACGGAGAAAGCTGCTAACCCCTCGGCCAGGCAGCCGGCGAACTATTGTATTGTAACATTAAATTTATTGGAACCGAATAGCAGCAATTAAAATGGGAAATCATCATCATCAAGTGCCCTGCCAGCTGGCGTAGGCGTTCATGGCTCTCCACAGATCTCGGTCTTTGGTGTTCTGGATCAACTCTGCTGATGATATTCCTCCATGCCACAGTCTCAATCGTTCGAGCATCATTTCTCTTGCTCTGCCTCTGCCTCTCTTCCCCTCGATCTTTCCAGTTGTCACGATGTTCTTCAGTGCGTCTCTTCTCATCACATGGCCAAAGAAAGCTGTCTCTTATTATTAAATATAGTGTTCTAGTTTCATTAGCCTGTGTCAGGCAATCATTGTTTGTTACGCTGGCAGTTCAAGGAATTCATAACATTCGTCTCAAATACCACATCTCTGTTGCTTCTAAGTTCTTCCTAATTTATCCATTTACATTCCAAGATTCTCAGCCATACAGCAAAACTGGTTCTATATAGAATTTCAGCACTCTCTTTCTTACATTCATTGATACTCTTCATTTTCTGAAATGCGGCTTTTGCCTGCCCTATTCTGCTCTTAATCTCTGTTGTACATCTTCCATCTAATGTTATACATGTATAAAATGGGAAATAAAGAAGGAAATTATGAACACATAAAGCTGGGAGTAAGACAGGGATATGTGTTTTGTCACCGGATCTCTTCTCCATTTATAGCGAAGTAATAATGAGAGAGATCAAAGAAAAGCCAGAAATAATATTCAGAGGTTATAATATAAATAATATACGCTATGCAGATGACACAGTATTGATGGCGGATAATGCAAAAGATCTACAACAATTGTTGGACATTGTAGTAACAGAAAGTGTAAAGAAAGGACTCTCCTTGAATATCAAGAGTAACAATGGTGATATCAAAGAAACAGGTAACACCCAAATGTGAAATAGAGATAGAAGGGAAAATTCTTCACCAAGTGGATATTTTTAAATTTCTAGGGACATTTATAACATCAGATGGAAGATGCGCAACCGAGATTAAGAGCGGAATATGGCAAGCAAAGGCTGCATTTCAGAAAATGAAGAATATATTATGCAATAAGTCAATATCATTGAATGTAAGAAAGAGAGTGCTAAGGTGCTATATAGAACCTGTTTTGTTATATGGCTGTGAATCTTGGAATGTAAATGAACAAATTAGGAAGAGATTTGAAGCAACAGAGATGTGGTTCCTGAGACGAATGTTGCGAATTCCTTGGACTGCCAAAGTAACTAACAACGAATGCCTGAAAGACGCTAATGAAACTAGAACATTATATACAACAATAAGAAAGAGGCAAACAACTGTTTTGGCCATGTGCTGAGAAGAGAGGCATTGGAAAACATCGTGACAACAGGAAAAATCGAGGGGATGAAAGGCAGAGGCAGGCCAAAAGAAATGATGCTGGATGGATTGCGACGGTGGCATGGAGGAAAATTAACAGTAGAGTTGATCCAGAAAACCAAAGACCGAGATCTATGGGGAGTCATGAACGCCTACGCCAGGCGGCATGGCACTTGATGATGATAATGAAGGTTGACATAGGTGAGTTTTTCATGAAGAAAATTGGTTGTTAAACATAGTGTAAATGATTGCATTGTATGGGTGTCTGTATAATGAACGCATTCCGGGAATCTTTTTTAAAGTTACACCATAGAAGAGATTAATGGCTTGTTGGGCTTGGTGGCCTGCCACTGTATAGAACAGGACCACCTGCTTGTTAAAGTCAGTCAGTGAATCGTGCAGGCTGAACTCGCTATATTATGTTGCATAGAATCCACACATTTTCGTGTGTTGTCAAATAGCTTTTGGCCAGCGGTGCCAACCCACATACGTGGTGGATTGCTTGGACCGGGAGATATTGCTGTCAGCGGTGCCAAGCTCAGAGCCCCGATGAATTGCTAGGACCAAGAAAAATTGCTGTCAACGGTGCCAGCTCATATTTATGGTGAATTGCTTGGACCAAGAGAAACTGTTATCACCAGTTTCATTCCACAGTCATGTTGAATCGCTTGAACCGAGAGAAATTTCTGTCAGCGGTCCAAGCCTACATCCCTGGTGAATTGCTTGGACCACTAGAAACTGTTGTCACCTGAAATGGTTAGACTTTAAATGGCACAAGCTTCTGTCTCGGAACAAACCCCTCTTTTGGAATTGAAGGTACAGGAGGTGGAGTCCCTATCTCTTTCCGAGGGGTGCTTTCAAGAGAGCCAGATCCAGGACCCACCTCTTCATAATGACAGCAGCTTCCATGCCCAGACCCAGTGTGGTACCCAGCAGTACCGTCACTGGCATCTGAGTTGTGGTAGGCAGAGTTGGTATGGATGCTGCAGCCCACACTGCTGGCTAAATGGTAGTGGACACTGGGCGAGTCCAACACCGGGATTTCATACATACCATTATGAATAATTTCACAGCGACTACAACTACCGTTAAGATGAAAGCGTGGATACAGCTGGGTTGGCTGCGGCTCTGAAAGACACGCCTCGTGGTCCATATATTCAAGGTCTCTGGAACTGGGCAACTGGGAAGGCATCTGCACTTTTCTATGCCGAATGTCCGGCATAACGAATATGAGCTTTTCCCAGAACCAGGGGTCATCATACTTGAGGTATGTCCGTGTCTTCATGTACACTCTCAAGTTGTCGTCCACTTTCCCAGGATCTAAGTTATGGAGAAGGATGAGTATCACTCTGTTACAGCGCTCACTGAGCACTTGCTGATGGGCAGCTTGGAACTCAAACCGGCACCATTCAGAATCCAGAAAGTGATTGGAAACTATGAGGATAGTTCTTTTACTTGCCTCCAGGCTTCTGAGAATTGTCTCTGCTATACATGTTCCTGCTGGGAAGTCCCTGTAGTGTACGCAGAGTTTGAATTTCTGTTTGCCGCTTTCCAGACGTGGTGCTAGTTGACGCATCACGAAGTCTTCGTCTTTGTTACTGTAGGAGATGAATGCATCATAAGGTCTGTCTACATCTTCAGATGGTTTTGTTGTTTTGAACAATCGCAGCCCAAACCGTGTGTAGAGCAACACCTGGAGTAGATATCTGTTTATATAGGTCACAGTCAGAAGAGACATTCCACAGAGGACGACCAAGGCATGCTGCTATCAACGCGTAAGTCTCGCTGTTTAATGATGATCCTTTCAAGTTAAGCCAGCTGGCGTTTGCAAAGCTTGATTGATTGCTGCCACAGAGTTCTGGCTGCACCTCCAACAGCAGTGTGTTTTCTGAGCGAGCAAGAGCTGGTTTCCCCTGGACTTCAGTGTGAGCACACTCAACGTAGGACAAGTCTGCAATGAACTCGGCACTCAGCTGCGTCAGTGATAAAAACCTGCAAGCGAAATCTGCATCACAGATCCACGGGTTTCCGCTGAGGTATATCTTGCTGTTTGTTCCGTTTAGACTGCGGTTTGCTAGGTGTTCGAGGTCCTCGAAAGACACAGCGCTGAGAGAATTATCTTGTAGGTTGACTAGATGTAGGATGGGAGGCAGTAGGAGCGATTGGATATCAGCTGAATAAATTTGATTGTTCTGTAGGAATAGCTCTTCCAGGCTGTCCAAGCCTTGAAATGTGACAGAGTAAATTGCTGTTAGGAGGTTGTCGTGCAAGTACAACACCTGGACTGACTTGAGCCCCTTGAATGTGCTGTTTTCTATGGTGGTTACCTGGCTGTTGTTGAGGTATAAAAATTGCACGCGTTTCAGAGCCAGGAATTCGTGTCTGTGAAGAACCGGGATACGGTTACCATCCAGCCGCAGGTTTGTGGCGCCCTCAGGCAGCTCTGTGGGTACGGTGGTCAAGTCAGCAGAGTTACACTTGACGTGGTGGACGTCCAGATTGTCTTTGCCGATATAGCACAGACACGAGGCTGGGCAGACGTACTTACAGTAACAGGCATAATCGCAGCACATGCAAGACTCCTCGCAGTAGCTCGTGTAGCTGCATAGGAACTCTGATCTGGACAGTTGTTGCAAGCTTTTCAGTTCTGTATAAAACGGGCTGCTACAGCTTAATCCAGAATTCAAGTAGAACGTTGGAAGGGTCCTGGTGTCCAGCTTGCCTAAAGTCCAATCCTTCAGCCAGCCGAGACTGCAATCGCAGACAAAAGGGTTGGACTCCAGGTTAAACACGGGAGTTTGGTCCATGTTGAACGCAATCTCCACATCCATTCTGTTGAGTGAAGTTAGCTTGTTCTCGCTGAGATCAACCGTTTGCAGTTTGTTCAGAGATTTAAACGTGTGGGCGGTGATAAAGACGATCAGATTGCCTCGAAGATGGAGATGCTGGATAAAATGAGGAAACTGCCCTCTCATAATTTTGTCTAGCCTGTTGTAGGAGAGGTCCAGCGTCGCGAGATGTTTGAGTCCGCCGAAGACTGTTCTGATGTCTTCGATTTGATTGTGGGACAGATATATGTGCTGAACGGCGGTCGTGCTGGAGAAAGTGGATTCATCCAGTGATTCTATAGAGTTGTAGGACAGGTCGATGATTCTTATGTTCCCACAGCTCTTCAACAGCTTCAATGGTAGAATGGTGATCTGGTTATGGGAGAGAGCAAGTGTAGTCAGCTCCCCAAGCTCTGACAGCAGTGATGAGTTGAGGTGTGCGATTCTGTTGTAGCTCATGTCCAGTACTTTATCTGAAGTAGTTGACTGACAGCTGGTGCTTCCGTCAGATTGTTGTGTGAGATGTTCAAATGCAGGATATGTGGCGTTTTGGAGAACAGATTTGAATCAATAACTGAGAGATTGTTGTAACTCATATCAATGTAGGTGACATCTGTAAGTCCATCGAGTGTTGTTGATGGCAAGATTGATATACTATTATGGCTTATGTCAATTGTGAGAAGTTGATTCAGCTGGGCAAAGGCGCCACGACCAATAGCACCCAGTTGATTGTGGTGTAAGTACAAATGCTTGAGAGCTGCTTGGCTTGCCAGAGTCAGTGAAGTTATCTCAGTTATCTTGTTGCACGAAAGATCTAATGTGTCCAGGTTTATCTGGTAGCTGAAGGCTGATTCAGGGAGTGAGCTGATTCGATTGTTGTTGAGGTAAAAGTGTTCCAGCTTCAGCAGCTGACTCATCACGTAAGTACTTATGCCGGTGAGTTGATTCTGTGACATGTTGAGACGGACCAGCTGCCGTAGCTCGGAGATTTCCAGCCAGATCTTGTCGTCCAAGTTCATACCGCTGATATCCAACTGCTGCAGGGCCGAGAGGTTTGCCACCAGGCCTCGGGGGAAAGTTGAGACCTTATTTTTTGACAGGTCTAATAGAAGGAGGTTCGAGCAGCCCTTAAAGAGCGTCTCACCAAGGCTTGTCATTGAGTTGTTGCTGATATCTAACCGTGATATTTGTTGTAGGTTCTGGAACGGGGACTGCTGGATGTCAGAAATGTAGTTGTCTGCTAGGTTCAAATGTTGTATGTTTGGTAGACTTTGATCCAGCCACGGTGGTATATTTTGTAAGGAGGTTGTTGCTGGCAATCAACGTTTCTAGTTTGTAGAGCGACCTATTAGGACAGTTCAAACCAGCGTCACCCAGGGACGTCATCCGATTGCCAGAAATGTTTAAAACTCTCAGTGATGCGGCTGTACAGAGCGGGAACAGGTGAGATAGGGTACTGTAGGACATCTCCAGCATCTCCAGTTGGGGTAGGTAGACCAGCAAGTCGGGGTCAATGTTGTCAATGATGGCGTCCCGGACAGCCAGCTCAGTCAGGGAACTCAGACCTCGGAATCCGTGCCTGGCGGGGATGAAACGGGAGAGCAATCAATGTTTGGTTGGTTTAGTGTTGGCATTCATATTACATTTTGTATATGCTGTACCACTGGACATTACATGGACGATTGCATGTACAGTAGTATATATGGAGAGGACGCTGTATATATGGAGATTACGTGTACGGTAATATATATATATATATATATATATATATATATATATATTATATATATATATATATATATATATATATATATAATATATATATATATATATATATATATATATAGAGAGAGAGAGAGAGAGAGAGAGAGAAAGAGAGAGGATATTATACAGTCTATTGCACGTACAGTAGTTTATAGAGAGAAGACACTATACAGACGATTGCACGTGCAGTAGTAGAGAGAAAGAGAGAGAGAGAGAGAGAGAGAGAGAGAGAGAGAGAGAGAGAGAGAGAGACAGACAGACAGACAGGCGGGCGGACGGACGGACGGACGGACAGACAGGACACAGACAGACAGACAGACAGACAGACAGACAGACAGACAGACAGACAGACAGACAGACAGACAGGCAGGCAGGCAGGCAGGCAGGCAGGCAGGCAGGCAGGCAGGCAGGCAGGCAGGCAGGCAGAGAGATAGATAGATAGATAGATAGATAGATAGATAGATAGATAGATAGATAGATAGATAGATAGATAGATAGATAGATAGATAGATAGATAGATAGATAGATAGATAGATAGATAGATAGATAGATAGATAGATAGATAGATAGATAGATAGATAGATAGATAGATAGATAGATAGATAGATAGATAGATAGATAGATAGATAGATAGATAGATAGATAGATAGATAGATAGATAGATAGATAGATAGATAGATAGATAGATAGATAGATAGATAGATAGATAGATAGATAGATAGATAGATAGATAGATAGATAGATAGATAGATAGATAGATAGATAGATAGATAGATAGATAGATAGATAGATAGATAGATAGATAGAGAGGACACTATACAGACGATTGCATGTACAGTAGTATATAGAGTGGAAATGTGGTTTTTGCGGAAAATGCAAAGAACACCATGGACAGACAGAAAAACCAATGAGCAAGTACATTTTCGTGCCAGGGCATGCGGGTGTACGACGAAATTAGCAGGCTGACAAGCTCGCAGGTAAGGCTACTGTGGAAGGCGGACGAGCCATTGACCAGGCTGACATTCTGAATGCCCTACGACAGTGGTTCTCACCCTTTTATGGCCCGTGCCCCCCTTCACCATATTTTTAAGACGTCATTCCCCCCTCACCATATTTTTAGAACGTCATCCCCCCCCCCCCCTTTGGTATTTCCTCCCTAAAAATTCCCCCCCCCTGCCCCTACACAGTATACGTAATAATTGAAGCTAAATTTCATAGCACATACTAAAACAAGTCTAGACATCTACATAAAACGTGATTTGCGGATCTGCTTACGTTATAAAATGAATTTCAGAAGGGTGTTACGTACAGAACCGTAAAGTATGAAAGGGAAAACAATATCAAGTAATCGGTTCTTGTATTAACGCAATCTAGAAATAATCTTAATTTTCGCCCCCCCCCCCCACCCTGGAAATCCTAAAATTCCCCCCTGGAGGGGGGTGGGGGTGGGGGGGGGGGGGAAATTCCCCATCGGTTTAGAACCACTACTCTACGAGAAGTAAGTCGTTCGCGAGAACCAAGTGATGACTGTGAATCTACAACCATGGTCAGACTACGAGAACAGCAAGTTAAAAGAGGGGTGGCCAAACAAGAACACTACGCGGGAAGCCAAAGAAGATTGATAAACCAACACAGGAACTGGTGTCGTCAGTTGCTACTCGCTGCGGTATTTACTAAGGAGGGGATCCGAACACTTATGGATTGAATGATTCGATGTGCAATGAGGATGATCTGTGGACTAACTAACTATAGAGAGAGGAAACTATACAGACAATTGCATATACAGTAATACATACGGTGGACATTAAATGGATCAATGCATACGCTCTGTGTATTACTACATACATAATCGTGTCTATAATTCCCCATATACGTATTACTACATAAGCAATTTCCCATATAAAGTCCCCCCTACGTGTTACTGTATATACAATCATCTATATATTGTCCCAGTACGTTGTACTGTATTATATGCAATCATCTTTATAATGTCCTGTTTCCGTATTACTAGGGATATCTTCTTCTTCTTCTGCGTTCATCCGGAGTTTTTTTTTCGGATCGTGATTGCGTTGTGCCTGTTTACAGCAGAGCTACGTTCTTGCGCCGTTAGGCCGACACATCCGACTTCTGCGGGCATTTGTTGACCGGGTTAACCTTCCTGGGGACTGGGGATATTATATAGACGATATCAATTATACAGTAATGTAGGAAAGAGACTTTAAATGAGAGATTAGACATGTCATAAAAACGAGGGAGGGACAGTAAACAGCATACCTCATAACCAGCTTAGGGGGAGAGGACATTACACAGAGGACTACATAAACAAAACATCGGGAAAGGACGTTACATAGAAGAAGACATAAACAGTAACACAAGGAGAGGGCATTACATACAGGACAATTGCAGGACCACTGGGCATAGAGAATTCAGTAACAATGGAAGGACTGCGATATTATTGAATGTAAGGGAAATGACGGAAATATAAGTGAAGCAGACACTAACTTGACAGAGCTAGACAGGGGTGTATATTTGTATTAGAGGAGATAGTCTCAGCTGTGACATATTAGATTAGGGCAGACTGGAATAGCTTTTCTCAGGGCATGCTGATTGGGGTAGATTAGGTTAAGGGCAATGTCGTGGGCGCCAGGTCTCGCCTTTCGCTATGAGGTGGTTGAGAGACTGACTACCTATTCCTCCGTGCACACAGGCCTAGTGAATGTGGTGCTGCTAGCACTTCACATACCCACAGACGTGCACACAGGCCCAGAGAATGCAGTGCTGCTAGCACTTCACGTACCCACATAAAGTTCCTGCACAGGGACGTGTACAGGATTAGAGCAGACTGTGCGTAATTAGAATTGGGGAGGGCAGTTTAGTTATTAAACTAAGTTAAACTGGGTACGATGGATTAGAGTAGGCTAGATTGGTTAGGACAGGTTGGATTTAGCTGGCCTGGCGCAGGATAAATTTATTTTAGTAGACTAGTTAGGTTATATTAGAGTATGGGAGACTGTTTATGGTAGTTTAGATTTAGTTGGCATGGCGCAGGATAAATTACATTTTGTATATTGGTTAGGATATATAGGAGTATGGTAGACAGGTTGGGATATATTGGAGTATTGTAGACAGGTTGGGATATATTGAAGTATGGTAGACTGGTTGAGGTATATTAAGGTTTGAGTAGACAAGTTATGGCCCTTGTGTTACCTAGGACCATATGGGAATCAAAGAATAGTAAGAGTGTAACTCTCGTGCGTGTCGTAAGAGGCGACTAGGAAGATAGGAAGATAGCGTGAGAATGGTTGACCTCACACCATAGAAACCTCTAGCTGTAATATAACAACGATCATGGGCAGGTTTACACAGGGCTTGGCGCAAGTTGGTTGAGGGCGGATGCTCCGTTGAGAGATAACAAGCAGCAGCAGCAGCAGAGGAAGAAGGGGAAGAATAAGGAGGAGGAGAATGAGGAGGAGGAGGTGAGTAATTTGTTAAACATTCACGCAATGAATCATTTACAAGCTAATGTGTCTTGCATTCTTCTTCTTATAGTCCATGCCGTGAGGAATTGATGATCATGTATGCCCATAGCTTTCTGTCTCGTGCGCTGTCAATTATTTCTAATACTGATGTTCCTCCATGCCATGATGTCAAACTGTCCACTTATCTCTTTATCTTCCCCTGCATCTCTTCTCCTCCAGATTTCACATTCGTGAGTACATGCTCCAGCTTTCCTCTTCTTATGACATGCCCAAAGAATGTGTACTGACTTCGTCTCATGCAAGTAATCAGTTCTCTTTGTGAGTTAACTTCCTTCAAGATATCTTCATTGCTCTTTCTATCCATCCACGGTGGTATAATCATTCTTCTTACTTGCATTATTTAGATATTAATTAAACCATTGAGACCCCGGGAAGGTTAACCCGGTCAACAAATGCCCGCAGAAGTCGGATGTGTCGGCCTAACGGCGCAAGAACGCAGCTCTGCTGTAAACAGGCACAACGCAATCACATCCGAAAAAAAACTCCGGATGAACGAAGAAGAAGAAGAAACCATTGAGAAATCCATACAAGTATTGAAACATTCATATAACTACTGGATCATTCACACAACTGTCAAGGAATGAATACAGATATTCAGACAGGTGTGCGACTAGAGCAACTTTCATGGATCTGTTAGGAACATCCAGAACCATGTGGAACCATATTGAACGTCACAGTAGAAGCAGAGGTCGGGGGTCACCAGGGCGAAGATGGAAACACGATGTTGTAGATATCTTGTTCTTCAACATTATTTTCAGAGGGTTAAGAATTGGACAAGCAGGCCCATCTGACATTCTGATATATTTGCTCTCAGTACATTATTTCATTAATACATCGCTTAGTGAGTGGAGTATTCTGGTTGGAACAGATTAGCGTGTGGGATAGACTGGTTAGTATAGATTAGTGAGTGGGATAGACTGGTTGGGATAGATTAGTGAGTAGAGTAGACTGGTTGGATAGATTAATGAGTGGAGTAGACCGGTTGGGATAGATTAGTTAGTGGAGTAGACTGGTTGGGTAGACTAATGAGTGGAAGTAGACTGGTTGGGATAGATTATTGAGTGAAGTAAACTGGTTGGAATAGATTAGTGACTGTAGTAGATTGGTTGGGATAGAATAGTGAGTGGAGTAGTCTTGTCGGGATAGATTAGTGAGTGGAGTAGACTGGTTGGGGTAGATTAGTGAGTGGGGTTAACTTGTTGGGATAGATTAGTGAGTGGTGTAGACTGGTTGGGATAGATTGATGAATGGGGTAGACAGATTGCGATAGATTGGTGAGTTGGGTAGACAGGTTGGGATAGATTGATGAGTGCGGTAGACAGGTTGGGATAGATTACTGAGTGGGGTAGACTGGTTGGGATAGATTTGTGAGCGGGATAGACTGGTTGGGATAGATTAGTGAGTGGAGTAGACTGGTTGGGATAGATTGGTGAGTGGGATAGACTGGTTGGGATAGATTGGTGAGTGGGAAAGACTGGTTGGGATAGATTGGTGAGTGGAATAGACTGGTTGGGATAGATTAGTGAGTGGAATAGACTGGTTGTGATTGATTAGTGAGTGGAGTAGACTGGTTGTGATAAATTAGTAAGTGAGGTAGACTGATCTGGATAGATTAGTGAACGGAGTAGACTGGTTGACATAGATTAGTGAGTGGAGTAGACTGGTTAGGATAGATTAATTAGTGGAATAGACTGGTTGTGATAGATTAGTGAGACAAGAGGACTACCAAAGGATCGAGAATCTTTTCGGCAGGCCGTGGTGAGAGTACACTCTGGAAAAAGACCGACAACAATACGATGATTATTGGAACAGTCATGCAGTTATTGAAAGGTACATACTTGGACAATGTTCGGAATTGGCAGTGGTCAAAGACGAGAGCCCTGAGGTGGTACAGCTTCTGGAGAGCTCCGTCCCACAGCCTGGACTCGGGAGGGACATCTGTGTGGGGTGTGTGGGCACACGTGAGGTGCAGGTGACCAGTGGCGGGGCTGGTGATCTGTTTGATGAGTGCAGTCAGATGTGGGGAGATGTGGCTGACTGTACAGTTGATCCACCTCATCCATCGCACGCTTGTCTGGTGTAAGAATACATGTTGTTAGTTCTACCAACATAGATGTTACAGCTAGCTACAATTAATCAACAGCAGTAACTATTACTGCTGCTACTGCTACTACTACTACGTCTATTACTACTACTACTACTACTACTACTACTACTACTACTACTACCACCACCACCACCACCACCACCACCACCACCACCACCACCACCACCACCACCACCACCACTACTACTACTACT
>JACEFZ010004220.1:0-50000 GCA_014155875.1 Cepaea nemoralis | reverse complement strand
GGTATCTCTGAAGTCGGAATGGGTTCGCCTAATAGTGAGGGACGCTGATAATAGAGAAAACTAGCTCACACGCAAAAGTCATTCCATCGTGGACTACGCTCGAGTTTAAATCGAGTTAACGAGCAAAAAAAAAAACAACAACAAAACACACACACACACACACACACACACACACACACACACACACACACACAAACAGTACTCCGTGTGTGTTACTGACTGAAGTAAATGACGTAGCTGTAAGCTGTAAGACTTGGTTCAATCCGTATCATCTGATATTAGACTTGATGTCCGTTCTACTGCTAATTCTACATACTTCACACTTAAACCTTCACTGAGCCGTGCATTTCTTTTAAATGCTTTTTGTTTGTTTAGTCCATCGTGACTGTGTTGTGAAAGGCAGATACAGAAAATTGAGGTCGGCTAGTACCCGCCACTCTGGCGGCTGTCTTATGCGTTGATGCGTGTGCAGGCTGCTTGTGTTTGTTCAGACGACTATCATCTTCGACAGCTGATCGTATATTCAAGTCAGGGACAGCTTATAGTCGGTGCTGCTATTGAAGCTACTGTTTCTTTTACCAGTTCACATGGAATAATGATGAGCATTTCATGTGTGTAGTATATTTGTTCAGGGACCACTTGGTATACGCTGTCTGCGGTGGTTGGTTACGCAGGCACTGACCATGTGCAAGAATTGAGAGAAATCATATTCCAGAAAGAAGATAACTGCAAGTTTGTGGCGGAAAGATTATTAAGATACCCGAAGATAAAGATAAATATCCAATGGCTAACTGAGGATTATCGCATGCTATGAACAGCCACAAAGAGTTAATCAATCTGGAATAATAGTTATCACAAGGAAATCAAATATTAATGAATTGCTACGATTGATGTATGTTCAATAAATGCCTTGTGTGATATATCAGCAATGAATGTCGACGTTTGTTATAAATCTTCAGACACTTGGTTGTGAGAGGCACGTCACAATATGGAGCAATTATGGGGCGACACGTTGCTATGAATTTAGAACCGTACGGCTGCCGCCGCTGCCGTCGCCGTCGCCGCCGCCGCCGCCGCCTCCTCCACCACCACCACCACCACCACCATCACCACCACAACCACTTACATGGCTCCAATGAAAACAGTAATTAGTGTTAGATTCATGCCATCCCCCATGTAGGTTTTGTTTTAGTGGAAGAAGATATGTTGGTGTCAAGTGTACAGGCCTCAAGTCGGGCTCAGATGGTTCTTACGTTGGGGTGTGGTTCCTAGTTTTCCGTACTGCCTGAAACCTGCCTGTACTTCTGGTAATCCATAACCTAAGGTTCCTTCAATCCTCTTCATGCTGATTCACCGGAGAATCTACCTAGCAAGACTTATTGGGGCGATAATACGATAGTGGGTGCACAGTTTTATGCTTCTCCTCTTTCATCTCCCTTATTAAGTCTTTTTTCATTCCAAGTTTGTTTGAGACTTCTTTATTACTTTGTCTTTCCGTGATACTCCTCTCTTTGTTTCTAAATGTTCTCATTTCAATGGCATGAATTCTTTATTTCAACTAGTTTTCCCTTATCCATGACTCCGCGCAATATAACAGTGCAGGGTACACATAGTCCTGACTCCGCCCCATAGGAGAGAAGTGTAATGTTATATTTCATGAATAGATATGTGGGAGGAGAAGGAAATGCGTGTTGTTAAAGATTTGGGGCAATATTTAATGTGGCAAACAGCCAACTATTTGCAAATGTATTTAAGGGAAGTAACAACAACTTGTTTATTCCAGTTGCAATATGTGTGGTAGAGTGCATATGCTCGCTCGCTCGTTCCTGGAAAAACAAAGCAGAATAAAAAATATTCACTTTGTTCAACTTGCTTCCTCATTCTTGCTTTTAATTTAGGGGGTTTCATATTGCCGTTTCACCTTCTTCCTTGTTCTTTGTAGTGTTGCATTTTTACTCTGTGCGCGTGCTTATGAAATCTTTGTGAATCATGGTGAAGAAAGGAGCTCTTAAGAGCTATATTGAGCCACATCTTATGTACGGAAGGGAATCGTGGACAATTAACAGATGAGTGAGAAATGGTGTAGAAGCTATAGAGATGTGGTTTTATATAAGAATGATGAGAAAACAGTGGACTGATAGAGAGAACAATGAATATATCTTGAAAGATGTCAACTCACAAATAAAACTGGCTCCTGGCATCAGAAGCAGAGGTCCACATTCTTTGGGCAGGTAATAAGAAGAGGAAAGCTGGGGTACAGGAACATAACAGGAAAGTTGGAGGGGAGGAGAAACAATGGAAGATAAAGAGAGACGGTGCGGAACAGCGGCATCAGAAATTATTGGTAGCACAGGAGACAGAAGGCTGTGGACAGACATGATTACCAATGTCACATAGCGTATCTATAGTTGCATTCATGCTTTTGTTTTGTTTTTCGACTAGAAGTAAGGGTTTGATTGGTTGTTGCTATAGTAACATAGACAAGGTGGGCGTGACTTACCTCGTTCACCTTGTAACAACGACATTCTGCAGGGCACGTGTAGTTGGAATAGGGGTCAAATCCTGTGAGGTAGGGTGACGTGGAAAAAGCCACAGCTTCGGCATATGGTAAAGTCAAGCAGATTGTCAGGACAGTCAGCAGCAGTGGGAGGAGCATGATACCTGTGATTGACACACCGGCGGCCATTCTGTAACAATACAGAGGATATTATTTTACGTGAATTTTACAATAGGATTAATGGTGTCAACGTTGTTAGTTGTCTTATATGCATCAGATACTATTTCTGTGGATGCTTCCCTGGAATATCAGTATCATATATTCGCTTCCTCTGTTTTCGCACACGCGTGTGTATATGTGTGTGTGTGTGTGTGTGTGTGTGTGTGTGTGTGTGTGTGTGTGTGTGTGTGTGAGAGAGAGAGAGAGAGAGAGAGAGAGAGAGAGAGAGAGAGAGAGAGAGAGAGAGTAAGTATGTGTGTCTGTCTGTCTGTCTCATAACGTTGAAATATGAATTGTTTATGTTTGGTATATGTTTGCAACAATTATTTTACAATGTTTTCAGCGTAAATGTAACATTTTTAATAGATAACTGGTGTGCAAAAGATGAGTGACTGGAAGGGCAGAATCTAAGACGGGCTGCATGCTTAGTTTGTGACCCTTTGAAAATAACGTTCGTTCGTTCGTCTTCTTTTGACCTACTGCTTTTGCCATCGCAGTATGTTAGTTAGTTAGTTAGTTTGTTGGTTGGTTTGTTGGTATGCCGGTGGTCGGTCAGTCAGTCATGTCGGTGGTCAGTCAGTCAGTCAGTCAGTCAGTCAGTTTGTTAGTTAGTTGGTTGGTTGGTTGGTTGGTTGGTTAGTTAGTTCGTTAGATAGTTAGTCGACAGATCATCCTCATTGCACATCGAACCATTCAGTCCATATGTGCTCGGATCCCTCCTTCAGCAAATCCCGCAGCGTGTTGCGGCTCACGACACCAGTTCTGTGTTGGTTTATTAATCTTCTTTGGCTTCCTGCATAGTGTTTTTGTTTGGCCACGCCTCTTTTAACTTGCTGTTCTCGCAGTCTGACCATGGTTGTAGATTCATAGTCATCATTTGGTTCTCGCAAACGACATACTCTTCATGTTAGCGAACTAAAGTAAAGTAAAGGATCCCTTCTGATGTCACGGGCTGAGCATACGGATCAAATAAGTAAAAGTTAGGGACTTTTTGCGCACCTTGGGGTATATTGGATATATGGTGCTCATTATCATGTGCCATGCCTATAATCGTGGGCGATGGTGGTTCACTATTTCAACCAGCGCCCGTCTTGTCTCCGTTGTGGGCCGGATAAAGCCTTGTGTCCATGCCATACATATATTTATCTCTTTGACTCCCACTTGCTCTTTCCCTATAATTTTTTTCTAATTGTCACTAAGTGTTCAAGTGTATTTTTCCTAATAACGTGCCCAACAAATCTGATCTAATGCGGATTTCTGTGATCTATTTATATATTTTCTTTGTTTCCTTCAGGACTTCCTCAACATGGTACAACCCTCGAATGTTTAGAAACATTGGCACTCGAAGAGGAATTTGGTCAGTATCACACGTCGCGTATGCATACATACCATGATATTTCCTGGTATCTATTTAAGGCTGGCTCGACCTGGGAGCTGAGTTCAATCAACAAGAAAAATCGCCGACTGTCAGGGCAGAGACAGTGTATTTATGTGTAAAAGGGGCGTAACTGAATTGTTGCCGCGGAGGTTTTGTCACAGTTACCAGACTTGTGGCATTAATCTCTGAAAGCGTTTTTTTCCCCCCGCATATCCTTTACATGACATCGCTGTCAACACCAGCATTTTACCGCTGTCGTTGATTTTTTTTGCAAGATTACGCTCAGTAGTTTGCCATTGCTTTCTGAGCGGCTGGCTCACTTATCCCGTAAGTCACAACGCGACGAGAACCGCTACCAAATGTCTGCAATGTTCTATTTTGTACAACCTTCTCGTAGTCTACACAACAAATGTGATTGTATCGTCTCGTGTACACGCAAACCAGATTACGTTGTTTCTCGTGGAGACGATCTGGGCCATGCTTCATTTTCACACACACACACATACACACACACACACTATACAATATTGCTTTATGAACACACACATTTAACTGTATTGTTTTGTGTACGCACTGAGCCTTGTTGTTTTCTGTTGGGGGAACATAAGTATCAGAAAATATTGGCAGCACACGAGAGAGAAGGTTGTGGACAGGCACGACCCCCAACGCCAAACGGCATGGACTAAAAGAAGAAGAAGTAAGATATATTGCCCTATGCTGTTTTATCAACATCATGTACCATGTCGGTAAGCGTGGGCGGTCATGTTTCGACATTTTACTCGATCACCAGAGTCGTGGACCAGGCCCGTATTCTTCTTTCGACCATACCATGTGGCTAAACCATCCAGATATTTACTTCTCTGGCTTCCCCTTATTTTTTCCCCTCTGTCTTGCAAGTTGTCGCCAAGCTCTCTAGTTTATTTCTTCTCATAACGTGTTAATAAATTGTTAACTGTTATAATTTATCTAATTTTGTTTACGGTTTTCAACTGCTTGTTATAGGAATTGCTCATTGAATTTTCTGACTGTCCATTATATTTTTTTGCATTTTCTTCAGAAACCGCTATGTTGTTTATTCTATACAAAAAGAACTATAATGCTTGTCTTAGGTCCACGTTTTGTGTATGTGCAAATCTGTGTAAGCGATAGCGAGGAGTTAATGACACAAACTAAAGGTAAACTCCCCAGGGGCCGGACTGCAAAATGCCAGTGCCATGTTGTGGAGTTCCCTGGCAGCGCGCTGGGAGAAACAGTCCGGTCCTCTGGGTGTTGATATTTCCACCGCTCTTGATAGAGCTGTCTCAAGTGAATGTCATAGGGGCAACTTGACTCCTCCAGGCGTCCGCGGCTGCGGTGATAGCATGGGCCTGACTCATAGATATCAGAGGCGGACACGAATTGTTGGTGGGTGGGTGTGGGTGGGGGAGGAGGCGAGTTTTAACTCTTTCTGTTCTAAGCGACGCATCGTACGTTTGGTACGGACTTATACCGGATCGGGAGCTGTGTTGGAGTAGTGGCGAGACGCCTGAGGATCCTGTTTGAGGATGTCAATTAAAGAATACATAGAAGTTCAGAAATATATATATATATGTTTTATAGATTACAAGAAAGCTTTTGAAATAGTAGAATATGAACGACTATTTACGTGCCTTCAAGAGATATGAGTAAACGAAAGGACCTCAGACTTATTAGTTACTTGCACTGGAACAAGTGGCGTAAATTATTACAGAAACAATTATTCGGTCGCCCATAGAATTAAAAAGAGGAGTACGGCAGGGATGCGTGTTGTCCCCAAGCCTATTTAACCTATAGACAGAAAGAATTTTTTAATAAACAAGTCAACGTGCCTGGACTTAACGTCAATGTAAGAACTATAAATAATCTTAGGTGTGCTGACGATACCGTGTTACAAGCAGAAAGCGAACAAGAGTAACAAAACCTAGTGGAACAAGTAAACAGGCATTGTGCAGAATGTGGCTTAGATATTAACATTTTAAAAAAAAAAGAGACGAAAACTTTGATAATTAGCATTGGAAAGGAAGGGTCATCAATGAACATCACAGTAAACGGGGAGATTCTACAGTAGTATCGAGTTTCTCCTACCTTGGACATGTAATAACCGAAGATGGCAGAAGCGAAAAAGAAATCAAAAAGAGAATAGGAATTGGCCAAAATTGCTTTCAGCAGCATGGAACCAGTATTAACATCTAGAGAGATTAATAGCGCATTAAAATGAGCATTGTCACATCTTATGTATATTTAACACTATTATATGGCACGGAAGCCTGGACATTGAACAAGCAATTAGAAAGTCGAATAGAGGCCCTGCAGGTGTGGATATACAGAAGAATGTTTTGTATTTCATGGAAACAAAAACAGAGGTTCTAGAAAAACTGGGAATGAAAAGAGAGTTGATGAAAGAAATAAAAAAAGAGGCAAGTGAGATATTTCTGCCACGTTAAAAGACGTAACACTCTTATAAAAACCATACTGGAGAGCAAGGTTGAAGGCAAGCGAGCAAGGGGTAGACAATGACACAAGTGGGAAGATAACATCAAGAGATGGACCAACATCAATCTGACAGAATGTACAGTCAGGGCGAGAGACAGACAGTGTAGGAGATCCATTGCTGCCAACATTCACGTAGTGACGGCACCTGATTGACTGATTGATTGATTGATTGATTGATTGATTGATTGATTGAGTAAGCAACACCAACTTATCAGACAACAGAAGAATGGAAAGTCATGACCGCCGATGTCTGCCCTAGACGAGGCATCTACAGAAGAAGAGATTCGTCGTCACTGTCATCAGACGAGGCATCTACAGAAGAAGAGAATCGTCGTCAGTGTCATCAGCATAGATGTTATGTGTAGCATTTGTGAAGATGCTGAGATCAGCATTATCCTCAGTAGCAGCTGCAGCAGGTTAGTCATTCCGGAGCCTGGGGTTGAAGACATCTGATCATATGTTGGTTCACTGCTCTCTGTTCTTGGCGATTCTCTTCAGCTTTGCTTTAGTCTAAACCCTAACATTTATGGAAAATATGAACCCCGATGTTTACGCAAAATCTGAACATCAATGTTCAAGCAAAGTATGAACATTCACGTTCATGCAAAACACTGAACCCCCCCCCCTCCCCCACCCCCAGGTTCTTGTAAAGTGTGAACCCCCAGGTTCTTGTAAAGTATAAACTCCAACATTCTTGTAAAGTTTGAACCCCCAGGCTCTTGTAAAGTATGAGCTCCAATTTTCTTGCAAAGTCTGAATCCCAAAGTTCGTGCAAAATTTGAACCCCCGAGTTCTTACGAAGTATGAACTCTTGAAAAGTCTGAACCCCAATGTTCTGGTAAAGTCTGAACCCTTGTAAAATTCTGAACCCCAACGTTCTTGTAAAGTCTGAACCCCAACGTTCTTGTAAAATCTGAACCTCAGCGTTCTTGTAAAGTCTGAACCCTTGCAACGTCTGAACCCCGTTCTTGTAAAATCTGAACCTCAGCGTTCTTGTAAAGTTTGAACCCTTGCAACGTCTGAACCCCAACATTCTTGTAAATTCTGAACCCTTGCAACGTCTGAACCCCAACGTTCTTGTAAAGTCTGAACCCCAACGTTCTTGTAAAGTCTGAACCCTTGCAAAGTCTAATTGAACTTGCAAATTGTGAAGCCTAGCATTCTTGTAAATGGATCTCAATATTCTTGTAAAATCTGAACCCTCCACTAGAACTGACACAGAAGTGAGTTAAGACAACCTCGACTTCACGCTTCATCAACTATCTCTCTCAAACAAGCATAGGAAGTGTAACGAGGTCCTTGTATGATAAAGAGAAGGATAATGTAGATGATGACAGCGAAGAGTACATAAATCACAATGGTGATGATAATGATGATGATAATGGTGATGATGATGATGATGATGATGATGATGATGATGATGATGATGATGATGATGATGACTGATGATGATGATTATAGAGACGAGGAGGAGGAGGAGATTGATAATGACTATAGTGGTGGTGACATATTGTCATTATATAGTACCTTGCGGTGTCAGACGAGGCCAGGGGGGTGTTGATCCTGGGGAATTAGGGCATCCAAGCTAGTGCATTCACCTCGAATGGCCCACAATGAAGCACAAATATTGACAAATCCGTCTGACAAACCACCACCGGGACACGAGCGACATGGGCTTTAACAATCCTACCACAGAAGTGACGAGCAGTGGAAACAATTGCTCTGTGACTGCTAAACCGGTAAATTGTTCGTGATGGTGTCGGATTGTGGCAGACCTCGTTACCCTGGTGATACCCATGACCCCTGTAACCTTTGCACTATCATTACCGCACGTGGCAGTCACTGGAGGGGGCGGTATTTTGTTGTAGGGGGGTTCGTGACAGTTTGGTGTTAGAGATGCTATATTTCATGTAGATCTGAAGGGCAGCATGGCCGAATTGATCAGAGTGCCCGCTTATAAACTTCCACTGCACTGATGGCGATGTAGCAGGTTCAACACCAACACCGGTCAGTTAAACCAAAATGTTGATTTCTAGTCCTTGACTTGGGGACGTGAATTACAAGTTCCTAAGAAATTAGGGACACTATTCATAGGGAAAGCTAATCCTAGCCACTGTAGTAACCTTTTCTGAATTGCTTTTTAATTATGGAACCTGCATAGTTGGATAATCTTCAACTCTTGTGTGATTCCAGTGTTAACGTATGGATGTGAAAGTTGGAAATCAACGGTAGCTTTAGATAAAAAAATTAGACAATTTTGAGAACAAATGTCTTAGAAGACTTCTAAACATCCACTGGACAGACTTCAGAACCAATGCGCAAATAAGACAAGAGACTAAGCAAGATACAGTATCCAATTTCATAAGAAGACGCCGTTGGAACTACATCGGCCATGTACTCAGAATGGACAAGTCAAGACTCCCCTACCAAGCCCTCATATGGTCACCAGTAGGGAAAAGAAAACGGGGAAGACCAAGAGAGACCCTGCGTAGAACCATCATTAGAGAAGGCTCATTCAATGGCCAAGTAAATATCCAAGATCTACAACAGGTAGCAGCGAACCGCCAAGCATGGAGAGACAGGACTTCTGCCCTATGCGCCGCCTTAGGCTCAAGAGGAAAAACTAACTAATAGTTGGATATCTCTTGAAAAAAAAAAAATCCAACGGTACCTTAATTAAGTATGTATGTCAATTCAAAGCGGAGATATGACTGTTTGTGTGTCAGTTTATCATTTAATGTGAACAAAGCGCAAAATAAGATTTTGACCCTTTCACAAAGTGGAACCTACGTCTACACCTACTCACACAACTGTTGGTAACACTGACACCAAGGGAGATTACAACTGCCGATGTCTAACTTAAGAAAAGATAACTGCTGCCAGTTTATATATATATATATATATATATATATATATATATATATATATATATATATATATATGTATATATATATATATACATATATATATATATATATATATATATATATATATATATATATATATATATATATATATATCCACAGAGATATATAAACCTCCACGTCATGTTATGATGACGTCATACCGCGTGCGCTACTGCACGCGCTGTCTTGTAAGCGCGAGTCCTCCAATGTAGATCCACTTTGACTACAGAAGTCCCGTTGGAAAGTTGCAAAATTATCAACGATGTGGTCCGTTTAGAGTGATCAAATATTACACATAAATAGTATAATGGGTGTTGAATGCAAAAATGCAATCAATGGCATTGCAATCGTTATGAATATTTCATATATTTGTTTCCCCCGCGTCTCCATCCTGTTTCAAGATATTGCATTCAACACCAGCATCTTTCAGCTGTATGTTGATTCCTAGGCTAGATTATGCTCATCAGCACACCACGACTTTCTGAGCGACCGGCTCCATATTCTCATAAGTCAATGGTGAGATCGAACCGCTTCCAGTTCTCGTGCGTTCACGTCAACCACGAGAGTATTCGGGGTTACGGAGAAAGCTGCTAACTCCTCTGCCAGGGATGCCAATCTTAAACGTTCATCGCTGGAGTGTGACAATGAAAAATGCTTTGTGCCGCCATTGAAATACAACACTACAGCATGCCATCTTTATAATTTCAGTTTGAGATGAGATGGCCAACTCTAATAGTCGAAAACTATAAATTATAAGTAAAAATGGATGCTAACTTGAATAATACACACTAGAATAATGCTCAAAGTCTAGTTAAAACGGAATTTGTGGGCCTACTTACGTCTTATAAAGTCAGTCTGTACTTTCCGTCGAGGAAACTAATTTGAGAAGACCAGAGGTATAGAACAGCGCGTGGAGGGAAAAACAATATCCAGCAAACGGTTTCTGTTTTAACAGGATCTTGAAATAATCGGGGAATTTAACATCATAAGTACTCTAAATTTCCTCCGATTGTAGACACAAAATATAGTTGCCGAACAAATCCGCAAATATATTTCCGGTGAAATTCGGCAAATCTGGATAGTAGTGGCTAGGCTATTCCACACGCAAAAAAAAAAAATAAATCAGTCGCTTAAAAGTCGACAGGATCGACTTCATTGCACCCTGTTTTTATCCCATATGGTTCAGTCTCTTTCCGCAGCACGGAAAGCGTCGCACAAAGCATGAACTCCGTAGCTCCAGCGACGACCGTCAGGAGTCTCTGAAAAAAATGCACTCGTGAACCGAAGGACGTGGCCTAGAATCGAATCCACAACCTTCGGACCCGAGTCAGACCGTTTGACCACTTCGCCACGACAAAAACAATCAGTCCACTGCACTAGAAGTAGTAGTACGCGTGTGGACTACGACTGAGTTCAAATCAAGCGAACGACAGACAAAATCAGACAAAATTGTGCCGATGATTGTTTCCTGACGGGCAATCATCCATCTGTCTTTGTGTATTTGTTTTCTGTAGTGCTTTGTTGAAAACAGATGAAAGTAGTAAAAAGATTAGAGAAATTATACGTAAGCAGTCACTTTTTGAGCTTGTTATCGGAAGAAATAGACTTGCAAATTAGTGACAGCTGTTGCATTTGATTGGAGAAGAGCAAGCACGAAGACAAAGAGATAAATAGTCGGATGGCTTGGCTACGTGGCATAATCGAGACAAAACACGTATCTAATTCAAGGCTGGCCTTGGTGTGAAATATCCAACAATGACTGGCGACGTGTAACGACACGGCACATGATAATGTGATTCCCGGCATTCTGTCAGAGAAGGTGCATTGTGTATATGGTGCTAGCTACATATTTGTATAGACCAGTCGGCACTCGATGTGTGGTGTCATCAGTATTTCGCCGTCCGCCTTAACTTCCCAATACCACTTGGTGGTTACAATGTACCATCATTATCATCTTCATCATCATCATCTACAACATCAACATCATCATCATCAACATATTCAACATCATCATCATTATCATGAACAACATCTTTCACTTTTGCCATCAAGGAAGGAGGAGGGGGAGGAATATCCATATATTATATTATTCCTCCTCGTGGGGAGGAATACTATAATAATATCCAGCGCCCGATGGGTGGCATTGGATAGTGTCATTCCGTGTGATTGTACAATGTCTTAGATGTCATTAATCCATTTTCTTCTTGGATGTCCTCTTGGTCTCGTCGCAGATGATCTTTCATGTAGCGCCATTGATGGTAGTTGATGGTGTTGCATTCTAACGACATGGCCAAACCATTTGATCTTCTGTCTTTCAATACATGTGGCACAAGTTGTTGATACCACTGTCAGTCTGATAATATCACCTCTTACTCGGTCTCGGAATGTTAAGTTGGCAGCTCTCCTCAGGCAATCATCTCCCAGGTGTTGATTTTGCGAAAGTGTGATTTAGATGATGTCCAAGATTAAGATTGCTAGCATAGAATTGGTGTGAATAGGCTATTTATTATCTGTCGTTTTGCGAACATGGGCATATTTCGATGTTTCAGTATAATCTGGTCAGATCTCAAGAAGAAACATTTCATGTTGCTCACCTGCAGCGAATATTGTCCTTACTTAGCAAACCAGTAGTGCGGGCTCAATCTCCACATTGGCAGGTTTGCGGTTTCCGCCCAGGATTGTCTGGGATGGACTCAGTCTCATTTTTTTTCCCTTTGCGCTCGCTCGAACTCAAGCGTAGTCCATATACACTACTTCTAGTAGTGCTGGACGGAATTTTGCGTGTGTATTAGCTTTCCCTATTAACAGTGAACCTCGCCATCAGGCGAACCCACTCCGACTTCAGAGGTACTTGTAATTTACGTCCCCAAGTCAAGGACGATATGTCAAAATGTTAGTCCACTTGTACGGTGTAGGGGTTGAGCCCCTTACCTCGGCATCAGCACACCGGATGTTTAAGAACACGCATTCTTATCCATTCGGCCATGCTGACCTACACTCAGTCTCATTTTCTTGGTACTGAATATTTATTTGGGGGGAGGGTGAATTGTTTGGGCAGGGTAGGTGACGAGGAAGGGAAGCAGCCACCTCACATCATTTTGCTGCGGCCTAGAATGTGGGAAGGGTTCATACACCACCCAACGTTCCTGCCATGAAATTACGCGTATCTTTCATCATCAAATACCTTGCCGACTGACGTGGGCAATCATGTTTCTTGCGATCTCCAACAGCATGTGTCATTTTTTCCCGTGCCTTAACAAAAGTTTGTTAAGAATCTCTTCTTGTCTTCCTTTAACTCCGTGTGTATAAAACTGTCCGGTTGCCACAACGTGTTCCATTGTTTCTCTTCTCATGGTATGGCCAAAACGTGACGACTGTGTCTTTCTAATCATGTTTTTATGATAAGTTGTCTTTGTGTCTTAGACTCTTTCAAAACGTTTAAATTACTCATCTTGTACTGAAAAAGGAATGTTCCGCATTTTTCTGTCGAAATCACATCTCCGGGGTCTCAAGAGATGTGTTTGCTTGTTTACTAATTGTCTAGAATTCAAGACCATGTGATAAAACTGGTTCTATGTAACATGCAAACAATTCGTTTTATAACGTTCAATGACAAGGATTGATTGCACAACGTGCTCTTAGTTTTATCAAACCTGCAGTTTTTGCTTGTGCTTCTCTGTTCATTATCGTTGTGATAGATCTGTCGTCAGATGTTACCGGTGTGCCTAGATACTTGTATTTCCGCTTGTACCCCTCATTAATACCACTGTTACATGTATATTTAGGAATGATTTGTTCCTTTGACATTACCATTACTTCTGCCTTCCTGTTATCCAGATTGAGACCTATTTTATCACTTTCTACAGCCACTCTATTTGTCATTTTCTGTAGTTCCTTCTGACTTTTTATCACTTAGACTGTGTCATAAGTATACCGTAAATTACTTATAATATGACCACCAATCTTTACGTGAATTTGAATTTATTTTTTTCTCGCTCGCTCGCTTTGAACTCAAGCGTAGTCCATACACATTACTTCTAGTAATGCTTGGCTGAATTTTGCGTGTGGATTAGTTTTCCCTATTAACAGTGTCCCTCGCCATCAGGTGAACCCACTCCGACTTAAGAGGTACTTGTAATTTATGTTCCAAAGTCAAGAGCGATAGGTCAACATTTTAGTCTAACTGTCCGGTATAGGGGATGAACCGCTTACCTCGGCATCAACACACCGGATGTTTAAGAACACGCGTTCTTATCTATTCGGCCATGCTGACCTACGATTTAGATTTTAAACATTGACCCGGGCTCCGAGGTCAGCCCAGCTTAAACTGGGCATCAGGAAATGTCTTGGGAAGTAAAGTCGGCCGGTGTGATACTGACCACATGACCCATCGAGAGCTGATTGGTCTTTACAAGTATGGGTCTGGCAACATATACCCCATTCGTGATCCCGCATACCCGCGTTCAAAACACATCTGTGAGCGATTTGGCAACAGGCCGCCTTGCGTTGGTTTTTTATGAAATAGCATGGATGCCTATCGTCCAGAAAGAAATGGCAAACTATTGAACGTAAACTTGCCAACCACCTCAACAGCAAAAATGCTGGTGTTAACTGTAAAGGATATGCAAGTAACTAACCATATACCCAGTGCTGCTTGTGGTGTGTAAAAGAAGGCCCTTTACTTGCTGGCTTATGACAGCTTTTACTGGACTCGTTTTCTGGCCTTTAAACCCTCATTATGATATACGACCAGGCGATAAAGAGATCTTGAAACAAAGAGAAATGGTTACTCGCATCAGACGAAGACAGTCCACGTTCTTTGGTCGTGTCGTGAGAAAAGGAAAGGTGGAGTATTCGTCACAACGGGAAGGCTAGAGGCGAAGAGAGGCAGGGGGAGGCCAAGAGAGAGGATGCTGGACAGTTTGACATCATGGCATGGAGGAACGTCCGTATCAGAAATGATTGGCAGCACAAGAGACAGAAGGCTGTGGGCGGACATGATCACTACCGCCACACGGCATGGACCATAAGAAGATACCGTTCTCACTTTGGATATGAGTTAAAGGAAACATCTGGCACCAGAAGATGTGTTCAGGAGGGACGGAGTCGTCGGTCTAGGCCGTCAACAAGCCAAACTGCGGCCGGCGTCGTCGAGAGGTTTAACGTGCTCGCGGTTAAACATGTCCTGGTTACCACGGAGTACTGAGTTCATTCTACAAACCGATAATCTGGACTCAAACGTCGACTTCTCGTTCTTGACTTGGGGACGTAAATTACAAATACCGCAGAAGTCGGAAAAGGGTTTGCTTGATGGCGGGGGACTCTAGCAATAAGGAAACTAATAATTAAAAAAACTACCAATAGTACACAGCACGTGTATGGACTACGCTTGAGTTCAACACGAGCGAAAGTTATAATAAAAAGCTAAACCTCAATGTTCCATACAAACGTGTGAGGAGACTCTCTATGTAGTCACTAACCACATCAATAATGGAATGGACGCAGGTCGGTGAATCGTTCTTTCACCCAGTCGACATAATGTATCCGTCAGAATCAACACCCAGTACACCGGAACGTGGCACTGAATCATTTATGGTGGTTGAATGGGTTGTTTCTACAACGCAAGGCCGCATTACATGAGAACAATGTGGGTTGTTTCTACAACACAAGGTCGCATTACATGGGTACAAGGTGAGGTGTTTCTACATCAGAACGCCGCATTACATGGGTACAAGGTGGGGTGTTTCTAGAATACAGCACACCATTACAAGGGAACAACATGGGCTGTTTCTACACCGCCGCATTACATGGGAACATCATGGGCTGTTTCTACAACACAACGCCGCAATACATGGGAACTACAGAAAATGACACCTGGCAGTTGCTGTAGAAAAATGCTTGTTCAAATCCGACATTCTGAGACACAGGGTTGGGAAACTGCAATGTAACTCCGGTGATGATGGACACCTGGCTTCCGTATGCTGATGGCACAGTATGACTATTTACAACACAAATGGGAAATGAGAAGCTAGTAAGTTGGGTGACAGCGACAGGCGGCGTGGAAAAACTGGCAGGCAAAGTGGAAAAACTGACAGGCGAAGTGGAAAAGCCGACAGGCGAAGTGGAAAAGCCGATAGGCGAAGTAGAAAAACCGACAGGAGAAGTGGAAAAACCGACAGGAGAAGTGGCAAACTTGTCGACAGACAAAGTGGAAAACTGTCCTTCTACTTCGTTCCTCTGTCGGTGGTTTTGTGTCACACTGGTTATATAATGGTCACTGGTTAGTAAAGGAGAGCTTGGCGTATGACACCACGACCTCAAGTCTGATAATGGAGGTGGAGGTGATTACTGCAGCTTTCCGCTGATTGGAGAACAAACTATATACGCATGTTGTGATTGTAACTGATTCACAAAGCAATGCTGACAAAGGTGAAGACATATGCTTCGTGCTGAATGGCGTGCATCAATTCAGAGGTTACGTGTCGTGAGCATTCGCTGGACCTTTTCTCCGGGACACTCTGGTGTGGTTGGAATGGGCAGGCAGACAGACTGGCTGGTGCCACATCATTAAGGGGTGATTTGATGCACGATAATGCAGGTGTGGTGAAGACCGCATGAATAATACAGAAGAACAGATAGACTATCATGGTCTAGAGAGAATGAGCAGCCAGGGGTGGTCAGAGGAGCTGGTCGACAGTTGTCACTCAGAGATAAAGCCAGACGGACATATAAATCAGATTGTAACAGGCACCATTAGTACTGGAACTCTCCGCTGGCTGTTGAAAATGACTTAGAGCTTATGGGAATGTCCTGAGTGCAATGATCGGTTCTGAACTCAACTCAACTGGTTATATACTTTAAAGATGAGTATGTCCAACTTCTGCGTGCATTTGTGTATAAACAAGCCATAATTTGTATCTCAACGCAACAGATAGGAAAACAATATCAAACGATAAAACATAGATAAAACATATACATTTAACAGTGGAGATGAAATTACAGAGAGTGGGCAGTTTTGAACATCTAAATTTACTGCTGGCGGACAATGGAAAGGTCAAGACAGACATTAAAACATGAAAAATGTCCTGCAAACACTAAAGCAATAAAAACCCGTATGCACTGGAATAGACAGAAGAAGGAAGATCAAGTTATTGGGAACCTGTGTATGTCTTGTGGCAGCAGACACTACATGTTTTTGTGTTTGTGTGTTTTTGTATTAGTTCGCTTTACACTCAAGCGTAATCCATATTTATGCTATTACTTTTAGTAGCATTGGACTGATTTTTGTGCATGGATTAGCTTTCCCTATCACCAAGTGTCCCTCGCCATTAGGCGAACCCACTCCGACTTCAGAGATACTTGTAATCTACGTCCTCAAGTCAAGGACGAGAGAAGCCAACATTTTAGCCCAGCTGACGGGTGTATGGGTTGAATCTGCTATCTCGGCGTAAGCACTCCGGAAGTTTAAAAGCGAGAACAAACAAGTCTCACCAACATGGATTCAGTATTGCAGGAGGGTGGTTACTATGGCAATTAAAGGCAAAAGAAAAGGCGGGGGTGGAGTAAGAGGCGGAATAAGAAGGGGTGGGGCAGAAGAAGAAAAGGGGGAGGGCGGAGTAGAAAGAAGAAGAGGGAGAGGTGAAAGAAAGAAAGAAAGAAAGAAAGAAAGAAAGAAAGAAAGAAAGAAAGAAAGAAAGAAAGAAAAAAAGAAAGAAAGAAAGAAAGAAAGAAAGAAAGAAAGAAAGAAAGAAAGAAAGAAAGAAAGAAAATTCACAACATTGTATACATGAAGACAGACATTAGACCGCAAAGAGATTTAACAAAACAGATAAACCAACAAACAGATCTATCCAACAAACATTTACTATTAGAGGCGATAGCATATACAGACAATTAAACATGAGAACAGTGAGAAATATTGTGGGCATGTCACAAGGCTAGAGTGTCTGAAAAGCAATCTATAAAGTGAGAAGAGGTGGACCATAGCGTAGACATTCCTAGTCCATGACAGATAAGCTCTATAACCAACAGTCAAACAACGATTTCTTCTTCTTCTTCTTCGTTCATCCGGAGTTTTTTTTCGGATGTGATTGCGTTGTGCCTGTTTACAGCAGAGCTGCGTTCTTGCGCCGTTAGGCCGACACATCCGACTTCTGCGGGCATTTGTTGACCGGGTTAACCTTCCCGGGGGTTTCTTAGGACGTTTGACTCTCACTGTTGTGGTGTTATCCCCCATCCCAGCTGGTCCATATAGAACCGCCAAAGATCCTGGTCAGCCCTCAAGGGAAGGCAGGGGCAGACCATGGGCATTCCCCGCCATCCAAGGAGGCTTCCATACTTGCAGAGCCGATACATAGCGCTCTGGTATCTGGGCTCACCCAAGGAATCGTCACGTCCTGCACATGGCTGCTTAGCCTCACTTCCGTATATTGGGCCTTCCGTTCACCATAGGCTGTTCCTCCGGAAACCAGAAGTATGCAGTCTGCAGATGACATCCACACAGTGAGCTTTCGATTCGGACTTTCCACGTAATGGATTTGCTATCCAAGCAATATTCCATTTCATGCCACTAGGACACTTTTCCACCTTTTATGAAGCCCACACAATGGGCTTTTGATTCGGACTTTCCACGTAATGGATTTGCTATCAAGCAATATTCCATTTCGTGCCACTAGGACACTTTTCCACCTTTTATGAAGCCAACACAGCGAGCTTTCGATTTGGACTTTCCACATAATGGATTTGCTATCCAAGCAATATTTCATTTCATGCCTCTGGGTCTTCATGCACCTTTAAATGTCAACCTGTATGTAGTTAAAGTAAGCTGCGGTCAACTTGAGCTTGTTGATATCTCCATAGAGCTTGTCCTCAAATGAAGCAGGTGTGGGCCAAAATATCTTTCTCTGTTCTGCATACGTTGGGCAATCCTGCAGCAAATGTTTTTGCTGTCATTTTTTCCAGTTCTACAATTACATTCATCAGTATCTCCTATCTTTAGTTTATTGAACAAGTGGTATTTCAGCCTGTTATGTCCTGTGCGGAGTCTGAAGATTGCTACTTGTTCTCTTCGGTCGAGTTTGTAATATGCATCATCCTTCTGATGGCCTGGATGCTCAGATTCCCATTTGGTTCTATAAGTGCTTTTTATCAACCTCTTTGCCTCATTATAGGTTATGTCTATGTCAGGCTGTGGTAGTCGTCCGCCCTCTTTTGCCAGTCTGTCAGCCTCTTCGTTTCCAGGTATACTGCAATGTGATGGGATCCACTGTATTACAACTTTTTTGGATTTCTGGCATAGACCATGGAGTGCTGCTCTTAGGTCAGTTAGTTCTGTGCTGTTATTGCTCTTGAGTATTGAGACAGCTGACTTTGCATCTGTGAAGATAGCTATTTGCTTCTCTTTATTTTCCTCCATCAGGAGCATTTCTGCTGCAGTTTTCAAAGCCTCTACCTCCGCTTTGAAGTTACTTGAAAATTTTCCAGTTGCCATTGAATGTGTTTTTTTTCACTCCATTTTTTTAAATTTAGGAGAATTCCTCCTCCTCCATTCTCTATTGAATTTTTGGCTGATCCATCTGTATATGCATGGGTCCAATTCCTGCTTGGGTAATGTTCTTTTATGTAGTTTAGGGTTATTTCTCTTCTTTCGGTTTCATGCTGAGTGTTCTTTTTCTCAATACCAGGAATGTTTTCTATCATCTCAGGCAGTTGCTGCTGTCTCCAAGCTGGGAAGTTGTGTGCATTGTGTATGGGCTTGACTGTTGATATGTTAAGTATAGGATCTGCCCTAATCCTTCGTTTTGCAGTTTCTACAAAGTTGCTACGCTTCAGTCTTCCCTTTCCAAAACCATTAAATCTGTTGTACATAGGGGTGGTCTGTCAATCTTCTAAATTTTTCTGCTTGTTGCTGGGCTCTGCTATCTCTTCTATCCTGCATTGGTTGTAAACAAGTGATCTTTTCTAGTTCATTAATAGGCGTTGTCTTCAGGCTTCCAGTTATGATTCGCATTCCTTGGTTTGGACTCTACTTATTTTGTTAAAGTTGACTTAGCTGCTGTTGCCCAAGCTGCAATGCCATATTCCAGTACTGGCCTCACCCGTCCAGTATATAACTTCTTGAGAACTTTCTCATCTGCTCCCCACGTTGTACCAGCAAGCTTTTTCATGATTGCCATTCTCTGCCTTGCTCTTGTTCGATTTTTCTCAACCTGTGTCTTCCATGTCAGGCGACGATCAAAGGTGACTCCTAGATAGTTTGGATTTTCTTCATGGCGCAATATTTTTCCATTCAATACCAGCTTAGGTTGCTGAGTTTTATTTGAGAGGGAGAACACTGTGCATGTTGTTTCTCCTCACTTATCTTCACTAGCCATGATTTTGACCAGTCCTCTAGCGCTAATAAGGCTTGCTGTATTCTTGCTGTTAGCTGTACTAATATATTCTTCAGATGTCCATATGGCTAGGGTCATCTGCAAAGGAGGATGTGTGTACTCTGGCTTGAAAATTTTCTGTGATGTCATTTATATATGCTAGGAATAATGTTGGTGAAAGAACTCCTCCTTGGGGGACACCTTGCTCCAGCAGCATCATTTTGCTTGTTTGTCCTTGTACTTTTGTCCTGGCAGTTCTGTTCTCAAGGTAGTGGCTGATCCATTTATACATTTTTCCACAAACATGCATGTTTTGCAGTTTTACTTTCAGTCCTTCCTTCCATACTTTATCAAATGCTTTTTCTAAATCTATCCAGACTGCTAGTGTGTGCTTTTTCTCTTGGAAGGCATCCTCTATTTCCTGAGCTATATAGGTTATTTGATCTTCAGTGGATCTGTATTTTCTGAATCCTGCTTGGTGTGGTGTTAAGAGTTTGTTTTCTTCCAGATGCCATGTTAGCCTGCCATTGATAATGCGTTCCATTAATTTTCCTACACAGCTAAGTAGACTGATAGGTCGATAGCCATTTGGTTCTTCCAGGTCTTTTCCTTTCTTTGGGACTGGTATTAGTATAGCTTCCTTCCATGCCTGTGGGACTATTCCTCTCTTCCAGCTGTTATTTAGGACTGCTAGTAGTTTCTTCTTTGCCTTGGTGCCTAGTCCTATTAGCATTTCATTTGTGATTCCATCCTTTCCTGGTGATTTCTTCTTTTTTAGGGTATTCATTGCCTGTTCATTTCTTTCATTGTTAGATTTGCCATCATATATTCTGCTGCTGTCTCTGTATTTTCTATGATGTGTCTGTTTGTCTTTGATTGCTTTCTTCTGTTCGGTTGTAATATCAATGTGGTTTGCACTTGCATAGTGTTCCATTAGTGCATTTGCAGCCTTTTTGCCTGTAAGCAAGGCATTTCCGTGTTTAATTGTTATTTGTTTGTTTCTAGGTCCTTCATTGTTCATGGCTTTCACTAGTTTCCATAGTTTGTTTCCATCCCTGTCAAAATTCAGGTTTTCTGTTTTTTCCCTCCAACAATCTCTTGTTTGATTTACTGTTCTTTTATATTTTGCTGAGATGGCTTTGAGAGAGATGTTTGCTTCAATTGTTTGTTCTCTCTCTGCTGTCTTCCTGGCATCTTCAACTTTGTCCTCCAAACTTTGTAGTTCTTCAGTCCAGTATGGTTTGTAATTTTTCCTCGCTCCTCTTGGAATGGACTCAGTGGCTGCCTGTATTATCGCTCTGTTTAGACTTTCCACCATTTGCTTTATGTTGCCATATCGTGTATTTATGTTTTCACAATATTTGTCTGTTAGTATGGCAAATCTGTCCCAATCTGCTCGTTTGTAATTCCAGCGGGGCAAGGGCTTTTGCTCCTGTGGAACATACTCCATATTCATTTCAAGCTTGATTGGTCTGTGGTCACTACCTGCTAATTGGTCCAGCACATGGCGATCGATTTTGTGGAGGATGTCTCCTGTGCAGAAAGCTAAGTCTGGAGTAGAAGTGGTAAGCCATCTTCTGGAGTAGAAGCTCGGTGTGTCATCCGCTTTGTTGAGTAGATGGAGATTTGAGTCTATTTCCCAGTCCTCCAATTCATCTCCTCTTTTGTCAGTATCTGGGTATCCCCATCTTTCTGAACGGCTATTAAAGTCTCCGACAATAATGCAGTTTGTGTCAGTTATTTTCATGTTTGAGAGTGTAAGGTCCTTATCTGCTGGGCTATACAGATTGTAGATTCTTATTTTCACGTCCTTTATCATTATGTCAACACCTATAATTTCCGTTTGGTTGTCAGAGATCACAGATACTTCGCTGCAAGGTATTGTATTTCGTGTAAGTATTAGAACTCCTCCTTTGTGTCCTTCGCGGTCGAAACGTGTGGCCTGATATCCTCTGACTGAGAATTTGTGATTGGCGTTGAGGTGTGTCTCTTGAATGCATGCCACATCTATTCTATCTTATGAAGACGATGTGTTAGGGAGTCTTTCTTCTTGTAAACTCCTTCGGCATTCCACTGTAAGTATGTTGAGTGTCCGGGGTATTTGGTCAATAGCTCTTAACCTACTCCTCTGTGCCTTGACTCCACAGCACAGGGGAAGGTGACCACCAGTAGTCATGGGTGGACCCCCTCGAGGCAGGGGGCCCGGCACTATCACCGCCTGATGGGACTTCACGGGATTAGCACCATATCGATTAATTTTGATTTGTGACATCATGAATTAAGTTACGTTGCACTGCTTTGTCAAGCCTGTGGCTCAGTACATCCGATTTCGACAAGCATTTATTCGGGATGCTTTCCCTAGCCTTTGACTGTCCCCAGTCTACCTACAAGGCAGCAGGTTTCACGTTGCACTGCTTTGTCAAGCCTGTGGCTCAGTACATCCGATTTCGACAAGCATGTATTTGGGGTGCTTTCCCTAGCCTTTGACTGTCCCCAGTCTACCTACAAGGCAGCAGGTTTGTGTGTCTCTTCGTCTGGTCCCTCTCCCTTGACCTGTCCGACATGGGTGGCCCTACCAGTAGCTGTGCTACCGTCGGCATAGCTCTTGGGGTCATTGGGACGCACAAGCCCCTCTACCTCGTCACGGTGGACACACAGCAGAGGGGAAACAACGATTTCTATAACCAATGTCTCTATAGCCGACATACTGACAACAATAATCTCTATAACTGACATACAGACAACAATAATCTCTATAACCGACATACGAACAACAATAATCTCTATAAATGACATACAGACAAAAGTAATCTCTATAACTGATATACAGACAACAATAATCTCTATAACTGATATACAGACAACAATAATCTCTATAACTGATATACAGACAACAATAATCTCTATAACTGATATACAGACAACAATAATCTCTATAACCGACATACGAACAACAATAATCTCTATAAATGACATACAGACAACAATAATCTCTATAACTGATATACAGACAACAATAATCTCTATAACTGATATACAGACAACAATAATCTCTATAACCGACATACGAACAACAATAATCTCTATAAATGACATACAGACACAAGTAATCTCTATGACTGATATACAGACAAGAATAATCTCTATAACTGATATACAGACAACAATAATCTCTATAACCGACATACGAACAACAATAATCTCTATAAATGACATACAGACAAAAGTAATCTCTATAACTGATATACAGACAACAATAATCTCTATAACTGATATACAGACAACAATAATCTCTATAACCGACATACGAACAACAATAATCTCTATAACCGACATACAAACAACAATAATCTCTATAACCGACATACAAACAACAATAATCTCTATAACTGACATACAGACAACAATAATCTCTATAACCGACATACAAACAACAATAATCTCTATAATCGACATACAGATAACAATAATCTCTATAATCGACATACAGATAACAATAATCTCTATAATCGACATACAAACAACAATAATCTCTATAACTGACATACAGACAACAATAATCTCTATAAATGACATACTGACAACAATAATCTCTATAATCGACATACACACAACAATAATCTCTATAATCGACATACAAACAACATTAATCTCTATAATCGACATACAGATAACAATAATCTCTATAACTGACATACAGACAACAATAATCTCTATAACCGACATACAAACAACAATAATCTCTATAATCGACATACAGATAACAATAATCTCTATAATCGACATACAGACAACAATAATCTCTATAATCGACATACAAACAACAATAATCTCTATAACCGACATACGAACAACAATAATCTCTATAAATGACATACTGACAACAATAATCTCTATAAACGACATACAGACAACAATAATCTCTATAATCGACATACAAACAACAATAATCTCTATAATCGACATACAGACAACATTAATCTCCAAAGCCGACATCCATAACCGACATTCATTCATTGGACTCGGGAGATTTTGCTTATGACCGAGAAATTTTCCGGAAGGTTGTTATGGGAGCGAGGTTCTGCAAAGGACATGCTACTGAATGAATGAATGAATGAATGAATGAATGAATGAATGAATGAATACCCGTGCATCTGGAGATCACCTGCCACATCCTGCACCCATCTTCTCTTTGGCCTTCTTCTTCCTCTCTTCTCGGGCATATACCCCTCCATTATTGTTTTATCCAAACATTCATGATGTTTCAAGTGACCAAAATATTTAAATGTTCTTTGTTATATCGTCTTCAGTATCCAACTTTCTTCAATATTCAGAAGATCTTGTCGTATGGACAAACTAGTAAGCTACTAAGCAAAAGCAGACTAACAAGGCTAACATATAAACAACAATATTCTATATAGCCTACATACAGACAACAATAATATCTATAACAAACAGTCACACAACAACAGTGATCTCGGTAACCGACAGTCACACAACAACACTGTAATGGACAGTCAGGTTAACCATGGCAACAAACTAGTAAGCTACTAAGCAAAAGCAGGCTAACATATGAGACCAATTAAGTATAACTTATATTTCCATCTTTGGATTACTTCATTGAACCTGATACACCCAGGATCCTTCCTGCAGCAAAGATAAGAGAACAAAGGATTAGAGGCCGTCTAATTGTATTCCAATCCCCGTCACGACCTCTCGCATCTCCGCTGGGGTCACTCAAACCCAGCAGCCCAACTCTGATGTCTGGATGCCACCGCAGCGCCATCTGCTGTCTGTCTGTCTTGTCTGGTCCGGCGTCTCCTCACAATTACTCGTCTACGGTGCTTGGTGTGGGTCAAATTTATACAAATTTGTTAAAGGAACACTACACATACGAGCGTAAGAAGTACATTCATAATCGTTGACTGAATCCAAGAAGCAACGGAAACAAGCAAATCACTTTGCAATTTTGTTTAGAAACCTGGGTGTCAGTGGCCAGTGCCCTTGCTGACCGCGAATTATTACAACCACACCCGCGGTCTACAACCACAAACGCGCCGAGTCCGTGATAAGTAAACAGATGTATAACATATTTTACCTACTGTCACCTGGCCGTCTTGGCAGACGGTAGTTTGTTACATTGTGCTTCAACAATAGCACACGACCTGGGCTGAAGTTAGAGACCATGTGTTGCCCTTGCAGCATGATCCTTCTCTCGGCCTGCTTAGTTTACTCCAGAGGAAAGGTAACACCAATACATCTGGAACAAGACAAGCTGCAGAAGCTGCCGGATCAGCAATGTAATACTCTAACTGTCCGCCTGTCGGAACTTCCATCCTTGACCAGTTGCCGACCTAGGCTTAGGGCCTGGTCTGCCCTGCCACGACATTTAGTCTTTAGATTGCATTTCCTCGCACTAGGGTAAGGCTTGTACCCTCCCAACTGTGCTCCTCTGCCCAAAGCCGTTGACATAATGTGGCGTGTCCGGTTTGGTAAGCTCCGCCCAACATTCGGTGCTAACAGAAAGCAGTAGTACCGACTACTGCCACACACACACACACACACACACACACACACACACACACACACACACACATATATATATATATATATATATATATATATATATATATATATATATATATATATATATATATATATATATAAGTAGAGTCTTTCGTGTAGTTGTATCCGAGTGTGTTTACTTGTGTACTGATGAAGGTATTGACCACAACGTCTATTTTGTCACATGTGATCAATCGAGTTCTAGTAGAGCTGACCGATTCTACTACTTATTTCTTGGTGATTCATTTACTGCTGACCATGAGAGTGGTCAGGGTTTGAGCCCACGCCTGTAGCAGGATGTTTTTTTTTTTCTATAACGGCTTTAGAGTCGATCCCAAAAATTGCATGTCCTTTGCAAAGCATTACAGTCATGGCCAGCCTTTGTAGGCCGTTTTTACTTGGCAATTTTTCCTTCAGTAGTTTGCTTTTGAGCGAGAAGTCAAAATGTAAGACCTACTGACCGGCGTGTGGAACAATCCCAGTACTCTGTGGTCAGAAGAGGAAGTTTAAGCCCGTTAAATCTCTCAGCCACTCCGACCCCAGGCTCAAGATATTGATACTTGATCGTTTTCTTATAGTTGCCTGGGAAGAAACAGGAGGCGAGGAAGGCACTGGCCATCCAGCCTGATTATTTCATTCATTACAATATACTAAGGCCAAAGATTGACCCCAGCGGCAGTGTGTGCTGGTGGAATACTCACACCTTTAACGTCACCTCGGAGATATAGATCTTATCCTTCCTTCTGTGAGTGCCAATAATCGACGTTTGTGATTTCATTTTTCTCTAGGATACTCCGGCGATTTACATTTAAATAAACCAGCAGGTTGTATGTGTGGGAGTGTGTGTATGCGCGCGCGCGAGAGAGAGAGAGAGAGAGAGAGAGAGAGAGAGGAGAGAGAGAAAGTGTGTGTGTGTGTGTGTGTGTGCGCGCGCGCGCGTTCGTGATTGCATATTTGTGTGTTGTATGGTGTGTGAGGTGTCAAACACAACCCTGTAAATAATACACTCATTGGTCAATACTTAAGTTTCTACGCCGGCATGTTGATGTAATGGTTAGTATGTTACATTACGATGGCATGAACTCAAGCCTACAAAATAAGATGGTCCAAACCAACAATGCCTCAGTCAGGTACGATGATTGAAGCACCAACACTGAATGTAGACAGTTAGTCAGTTAGTTAGTCAGTTAGTCGCGGTTCCAGCTTCACGGCAACGGTTCGTCTCCATTATGCTCCGTTCCTGTGCCAGTAAATATCACACAAAATGCTCCTCACTGCCCAATGTAAAAAGTGGAAAAGACAGGAGTTTCGACAAGCCAAAAGCCCGCACAAGTACACTGTGCATAATGTTGCCGCCAGAATGCCAACACAACAGTCCTCCATGAAAAATACAGTTATCGTCGATGGGAGCGGCAGTCACCAGAAAGACTTATTGACCCGGGTTTTATCCCACATGGCTTGGCCTCTTTCCGCAGGGCGACCCACCGAAAGCGACACACAAAGCACGAACTCCGTAGCTCCAGCGAAGACACCCAGGAGTCTTCGAGAAAAATGCACTGGTGAACCGTAAAGCCAAACCAGTCAGTTCAGCAACAGCCGGCCGCCATCGTTCCAAACATGCAGTTCATGCTACAAACAACCGCGCAAAGATATAAAAGCATTCCACACCAAATTCACAGCTCACAGTGTTGCGTCACGCACTCACTCGGTAGTAGGGCGGAGGAACCATGCAATACCAGTCCAACATGAAGAAATTGCCAACGTAAACCGTAGCCATAAGCGTAAACACTCCAGAGGCCTTGACGATTTAAATGCCTATCCGCCATGTTCGGGGACCGGAAGTCCAATATGAATGTAGACAAACCCCCGTAGTATTTCCCGGGGCAATGGATCTACTTGGTGGTCGCAAGGGTGTGCCATATTGGAAGCAATAACACTCAGTGTAATCTAACCAGTATGGCATTTCATAGTCTTAAAACGGCACATTTGGTATTTATCTTATAGTCCGGGTGACGTTGTTGATCATGTCTATCCACGGTCTTCTGTCTCGTGCGCAACGAGCACTATTATACCATTACTGTTCGGCTTCATCTGAGAATGCCAGGCCTTGGATCCACTACTTAGGTATCGATGGGGTTAGAGTGGTATTCTCCAAACATGTTTCTAAAAATTTCTTATTCTACATTGAAACAATTAACGATTTCTCTGTTTATTTATAGCGTTAAAAAATTTAATTAATCATCGCAAAATATCGTTCTGCTTAATATGGGGCGTATCTTCTCCTGTCTCTGTTTTTAAATAGTGACCTACAAATAAAGGGGGTAATCGTAACTGTTGTGAATTATAATCCACGTGAGCTACTGGTTAATGAGATGGCCTCAATTTTTTAGGTGGTGATAGAACAGTACCGTTCCTCGTAAAGACAGACTTCTAAATAAATCACCATTCTTCATTATACGTGGAACCAAAGGAATCAAACCCACACTCGAAGTGCGTTAGTTTGTTCCTACTGGCCTGAGCTGTGTGTTTTCGGATATTTGTCCCCAATTTAATCACTTGGCCCCGTCAAGATAAGAAAGGCCTGGAAAGTAGCTAATTAGTATCCAGTTAAGCACACTTAAGAAAGAGAGGAGAGACTAAAGACGCGGCAGAGAGAACGCTGTGCCAGACTCTATAATGACATTTCCGCGCACTTACCCCTAACGAGGTTCCATAGAGCCTTAGGAAATGAATCATATTTCCTCTAAATGTGCACGACCGCGCTGCCACTGAAAATAATTAGTCCCCCACACAGTCAAGCGCTGATTTGACATTTGACAAAGATCAAACGGGAACGAGGTTAAAATCCGCGTTCTGGTGTTGTTTTGTTTTGATGTACCGAGTCCCTTCACACTATTGGATGATTGTTTATAGTGCGGTCGTTTTGGGTTGCTTGTGTCGGCAGTTAATATATCTGTGCTGTCAACAGAGAGAGAGAGAGAGAGAGAGAGAGAGAGAGAGAGAGAGAGAGAGAGAGAGAGAGAGAGAGAGAGAGAGGGAGAGAGGGGGAGAGAGAGGGAGAGAGGGGGAGAGAGAGGGAGGGAGAGAGAGAGGGGGGGAGATAGAGAGAGAAGTGTGGGGGGGGGGGGGTTGATTGGATAATGGTGGTGGCAGCATTCAGGTAGTTGATGTAACGCTACTAACAGTGGCCTCTATAATGCTCAGAGGTTGAAGGCCAAGACCAAATTTTTTTTTTCGCATATCCTTTACAGGACATCGCTGTCAACATCAGCATCTTTCAGCTAATTGTTGATTTCTTGGCAAGATTACGCTCAGTAGTTTGCCATTGCTTTCTGAGCGACCGGCTCACATACCCCTAAGTTACCGTCGCGGAGAGAACCGCTACCATTTCTCGCGCACATCACGTTTCTTACGAGAGTATACTGGATTACGGAGAAAGTCGTGTAACCCCTAGACCAGGTAGACCGCCAAAATTAGGAGGGTACTAATCAGAGAGTTGCTTTTTGCGGATGATGCTGTAATTACGACCCACTCTGAGGAAGGATTACAACATCTACTATCTGTATTCTCCAATGCTTGTTCTGAATTTGGTTTAACAATTAACAAAACGTAGACAGATTATGTCACAAGGTTAATGTAATGTTAGTAGCCACAATCAGAAGTTGATGTAATGGTAGTAGCAACAGTAACGGAGTTGATGTAATGTTAGTAGCAACGGTAACAGAGTTGATGTAATGTTAATAGCAACGGTAGCAGAGTTGATGTAATGTTAGTAGTAGCGGTAACGGAGTTGATGTAATGTTAGTAGCAACAGTAACGGAGTTGATGTAATGGTAGTAACAGCGGTAACGGAGTTGATGTAATGTTAGCAGCAGCGGTAACGGAGTTGATGTAATATTAGTAGCAACGGTAATGGAGTTGATGTAATGGTAGTAACAACAGTATTGGATTTGATGTACGGGTAGCAACATCCTCACGGAGTTGATGTAATGATAGCAATAACAGTGAGGGAGTTGATATAGTGGTAGTAAAATTACAGAGGCTTTCGATAGTGTAAAAACACGTGAGCACGATACAGAGGAAAGGCATGGGCATGATAAAGAGGCTTGCCGAGAGCATCCCACTAAGCACGAACTCTGTAGCTATAGCTACGGAGTGAAACACTGCACTCATGGTATAAGCGAAACGACGCAGCCCGAGCAACGATCTCACGACCCTCAGAGGGCGAAGCAGATCGCTTACCTACGTCGCCACACGAGACAATTAATTAAGAAGTTAATTTGTATTATTGTCTTGGAACAGCCATAACATATTTGCTATGAACTGTAAGGATTAGAACAAGAATTGCCATGCTAATAGTAGTCATTTTGAAAAAAAAAATAGAAACCATTCTCGCCAATTAAAGGCTGACAGCTGCATTAAGAAAGCAAGTGTGGCGGTGCTATATAGAACCTATACTGTTGCATTGGTGTGCATCATGGACAATAAGCAGACAAGTTGAGAACCGTCTGTCAGTGGAAATGTGGTTTCTGTGGAAAATGCCAAGAAAACCTGCCAAGAATATAACGATGCACATAAAAACGAATGAAAGAGTTATACAAGAAACAAATTAACGCCGTAAATTGATGAGAGAAATAGACGTAGACAGAAACTATTTTTGGGCACGTTCTGGGATGAAATAAACATTATAACTGGCAGACTTGATGGTTACAGAGATAATTACTTAGATGGTTTTGCCACAAAGCAAAACCCTTACAAGAACATTGACCTGATGAACTTAGCAGTCAGCATAAGGTCACCATACAGTGGATACCATCTCACTGTGGAGTACCCGGAAACGACAGAGCTGATCAATTGGCTAAGGAAGGAGCAAAAGAAGAACAGCCTGATGTGCCCGTTACATACCACCAAAAGAAAAGAATGATCAAATCAGTCAGAAAGCCACCAAAACCTGCTCAAGATGACTACCACATTATGGACAGACCAGAACAAGTAATTATTCTGCGCTTCAGAACAGGACACAATAGATTACGCAACCATATGTATACAAAATTCAAGATTGGTGAAACAGCCATGTGCACATGTGGATTGGCGTCGCAGACAGCAGAGCACATACTCCAAGACTGCCCAAAATATAACATATCTAGGCAAACCTTCTGGTCTAGAGAGACGACAGTGGAAGATAAACTCTATGGACCGCCGTGTGCAATGAAAAAGACAGTTAAATTCATACAAGAGACAGCATTGCCGTTATAGACATATTTCAAGCGAACGAAAGAAGAAGAAGAATAGACCTGATCGGAGACTAGTGATCGTATGAGAAGACCCTCGGAAGGTAACCCGGTCAACAAATGCCTAAAGAAGCCGGATGTGTCGGCCGTAAGGTGCAAATATCGTTGCTCTGCTGTAAACAGGCACAACGCAATTACGTCTAAAACAAAATTCCGGGCGAACGCAGAAGAAGTTTGAGAAGACGAACATGAACGCCCGTGTGTATCGGCATGGAACATGTTAACAACGAAGACATAACAACGTCTGGTGAGGCCGTGAAAACAACATGATGGATTGAACTACTGCACAAGAGACAATACGGCGGCCATGGAAACCACAAAGAAAACACGCCAGACCCAGAAACGGACGGAGAATTCAGGAGATTTAGACAGAAAACATGATGCAGACATTGGAAGTAATCATATTCTACTGAACCTTGTCGGCCCAGTGAAGATTACATGTATGGATTCGAATACGTTAATCAATTCTCAATGTAACGGCAGATTTGAGTTTGTCCGGTTGTGGAGTATAGAGCGCTGGCGATACTGGAGTCGTGGTCTCTGGGAGCCAGAGGGTGTTTTTATAAAATAATCAGTGTTATTTTATAGTTATAATTTGGTTATAGTTGTTGGTGGTAGCCATAGAGTGGAGATGCCGTCAGCCATGTTTGGGTTGTTGATAAGGTTAGACGGTCACAGCTCGGGGGTTTGGCGTCTTTGGGGGTTCTGAGTGTCTGAGCGAGAGAGAGAGACAGACAGAGAGAGAGAGAGAGAGAGAGAGAGAGGGGGGGGGGCTAGAGAGTATGGGAAGGGAGGGAGAGAGACAGATATAAAGGCACCAATAGAAACACAGAGAGATATAAATACAGAGGGATACAGAGATAGAGAGAGGAAAGAGAGATAGAAAAATAAGGCAGAGAGAGAGAGAGAGAGAGAGAGGGGGGGGGGCAAAGAGACAGAGAGTGAGACATCGAGACATAGAGTTCGGTCGTGAGACAGAGGTTTAGAGAGACACGGGGACGAGAGACAGAGATATAGGGAGAGACAGACAGGAGCACAGACAGAGACAGAGAGGGACAGACATAGACAGAGAGAGAGAGACAGAAATAGACACAGAGAGACAGAGAAAGAGACAGTGAGCGATAGATAGACAGAAAGAGAGAGAGACAGAGAAAGAGACAGACAGAGAGACAGAAATAAAGAGAGAGTCAGTGAGAGATATAGAGCAATAGACAGAAGGAGGGAAGAGAGAGACAGAGAGAGTGAGAGAGAGAGAGAGAGAGAGAGAGAGAGAGAGAGAGAGAGAGAGAGAGAGAGAGAGAGAGAGAGTCTGCGAGACAATGACTACAGTTTCAGCTTATCTGGGTAGAATCTTTTCAGTTATAAATTGTTTCAAGGCTAGATGCATAAGACTGGTACTTAATACACAAGTGGAGAAACATGAACAGATACATATGCATATGACAGATCGAAAGACAGGCTGAAGTATGGAACAGAGAGACAGACAGATGGGTGAACACTCATAGCATAACTGGGAGATGAGCAGACGTATCATGCTTTATTGGGTCGACAGACATGTCATCCGTTTTTGGATGAATAGATAGATCACATATTGTTGGGTAAACAGATAGATCACATATTGTTGGGTAAACAGATATATCACATTAGTCCTCATTAGTCTCATTAGCCGCGGTTCCAACTTCACGGCAAAGGGTCGTCCCAATTATGCTCCGTTCTTGTACCAGTGAATATCATACAAATGCTCCTTACTGCCCCATGTGAAAAGTGGAACAGGCAGGAGTCTCGACAAACCAACAGCCAGCACAGGTACTATGCATAACGCCGCCGCCAGAATGCCAACGCAAAAGTCCTCCACGAAAAATACAGTTCATCATTGATGGAAGCGGCAGTCACTAGAAACATAGCAGCCACACATTACTGCATAAGGGTTCAGCGACAGCCCCCCCCCCCCCCCCGCCATCATTTCAAACATGCAGTTCAAGCTACCAACAACCACGGACAGATGTAAAAGCACTCAACATGAAAAATATATATCACATATTGTTAGGTAAACAGATAATATCTCATATATTGTTGGGTAAACAGATTTATCATATACTGTTGATTAAACAGGCATATCATATGTTGTTAGGGAAACAGAGTTATCATATATTGTTGATTAAATGGGTATATCATATTTTGTTGGGTAAACATATTTATCATATATTGTAGGGTAAAAATATATATCATATATTGTTGGGTAAACAGTTATATCATATATTGTTAGGTAAACAGGTATATCATATATTGTCGGGCAAAATAAACCAAGATGAACTACACCAAGTTGAACTACACCAAGTTAAATCTAAACCACACCAGGTTAAACCACACTAACCTAAACCACACCAGGTTAAACCACACTAACCTAAACCACACCAGGTTAAACCACACTAACCTAAACCACACCAGGTTAAACCACACTAACCTAAACCACACCAAACTAAACCACACCAGGTTAAACCACACTAACCTAAACCACACCAAACTAAACCACACCAGGTTAAACCACACTAACCTAAACCACACCAAACTAAACCACACCAGGTTAAACCACACTAACCTAAACCACACCAAACTAAACCAAATCAGGTTAAAATGAACTAAGCCCAGCTAAACTGAACCAACGCAAACCGAGCTAAACTCAACCACGTTAAAATAAACAACCTAAACATAGCTAAACCCACCCAAGCTAAACCACAGTACGGTTTCTAGCCTTCAAGCAACAGAATCATTAATTAGAGACGCTTATCATGCTGTATTCTTCCCGTGTACAGACAGCAGCCGATTAGCTGTCCTTGGGTTACAGGTGGAGCTAGTCTGGTTTTATCTACATGAACCCGTTGTTGCTTAAACAATATAAAATAACACCTTTACAGAATAGAATTACGAAAAATACAAGCCGTTGCGGCGACTAGCCTTCATCAGCAAACCAATACATACACAAAACACAATATATAATCACGGAGAAGACCCTCCAGTGACTACATTTAGGCATAAGAACGGGATGTGAAGAATAAAAAGATGTGAACAATTAAGAGAAAATGAAATTTTGAAGAAAAAAAATGGGAGCGACCAGCGGATCTGGCCGACACTCACGACTTCGAGGAAAGGTCAGACTGACACGTAACCAGACAGCTGCTGGTATCATTAGTATTGGGACTTTTCACTGGCTGTTAAAGATGGAGACGGAGCGCGTAAGTAAATGCCCCAAGTGCTGTGATAGCGGTTCTTGACTTAACACGAACGTGAAATGTGGTTAAAGTATCTTTCATTCGCTCTACAAGGACGTCGCAATCAATCTCATAATTTATTGACTGTGATTTTCTAGACAATGTTTTTGTTCAGTAGTTTGCCATTAAATTAGAACATTAATTCCAACGACAAAGTTAGCCTTTGTCAAGATGTAAAACTATCAACTCTCAAACTGTCATTTACTGACAATATAGTGAGGGGTTCTTGAGCCCGAGGAATTAAGGCCACCTGACTAGTACAGTAGTCGCGAACTGTGCAGATTAGAGTTTTCTGTTTTCCCCCGACAGAAAAATAAAACACCACACCTTACCGAGGATTCGAACCCGGATTTCTCGAAGAAGAATCTGGCATTCTTGCCACTCGACCAGCCGCTCCTTAGAGATGTAAAAGATACTCACCATTAAAATTACAGTGCGACAAAAAGTGTTGTATAAAATCGATCTGTCATATAAATGTCAGACATGGACAACAAGCAGGCGAACTGAAAAGCATCTAATGACGGTGGAAATGGGATTTCTTAGGGAAATACAAACAATACCATGGACGGACAGGAAAACCAGAAAAACGTAAATTAATGAGAGAAATTATACGTAAACAGTCAACATTTGCCGGTCTCCCTGGCGAAGATGTTAACGACTTTCTCCGCAATCCTGTATATCAATATGGGGAACGCAGCTGCGCGAGATTCGTAAGCGGATCGCGTCGCGTTGGTTACTTACGGGGGTATGTGAGGCGGTCGCTCAGAAAGCAATTGCAAACTACTGAGCGTAACCTTGCCACGACATCAACAGCAGCTGAAAAATGACTGGTGTTGACTGTAATGTCCTGTAAAGGATATGCGGAAATAAGTCAACATTTAGGGGAGTGGGGGTGTTTCTGGTTATGGGGAGGAATAGAATGGTAAATTTCGTGACAACTGGAAAAATTGATTAGGAAAACAAAGAAAAAGGAAAGAAGGAGAGAGAAATGCCCGAATGACTTGGTTACATGGCGCAATCGGAACAAGAACACCGACCTGTTACAATACTAGTGTTTGTGTGAGATGGCGAGCCGTTTTATCAACATGACACGTGATGATGATACGTTTGTCATCGCTGTATAAACGACCGACACTCACAACATTACAAATACAATGCACAGCAATTTGCTCCCAAACCACTGGCGACTGACATCGAACCCAGTTGCTAGGGATAGTGAAACTGCCGACAGGTAGAGCCAGATTTGTGCTGGCTCCTGGCTGCGCACGTCATACAGTCATCGTCTGGAGAACTCACTGGCTCGGAAAGTCACTCCTCGTCCGTTCGCTGTAGGAGCAGAAGATATTCCGGTTCGATACGTGATTTTCCGTCAGATTGCGCGTGGATTGAAACGTTCGATACTGTCGTAAACATTGCCATTACATTTCCTGATGACCGTTATACACACACAGGCGCGCGCATGCAGCATACACGCACTGAGCACCCACACACAGTATGCGTGTCTATCTATCTATCTATCTATCTATCTATCTATCTATCTATCTATCTATCTATCTATCTATCTATCTATCTATCTATCTATCTATCTATCTATCTATCCAACCATCCATCCATCTGTCTGCCCGTCCGTCCGTCCTTCCGTCTGCCTGTCTGTATCCGAGGGTGGGAGAGAGATATAAAGAGAGACACGGAGATAGAGAAGAGAGAAAGAGAGAGAGAGAGAAAGAGAGAGACACACACACATATACAGGCAGAGAGAGAGAGAGAGAGAGAGAGAGAGTCAACACCTACCTGTCCTGTGTCTATATATGAGAGTCAACACCTATCTGTCCTGGGTCTATATATGAGAGTCAACACCTACCTGTCCTGTGTCTATATATGAGAGTCAACACCTATCTGTCCTGTGTCTATATATGAGAGTCAACACCTACCTATCCTGCGTCTATATATGAGAGTCAAGACATAACGTCCACTTATCCAATGTGTATGCACACGTGTGTTTGTGTGAAACAACACCTACTTGTACCATCTATACACATCAATCAACACTTTATTCGCCTTCCACTCGCATCGCGTGCAAACCACGTAGAGACTGACCACCAACCGAAACCGGCGGGGTGTGAACGCAATTAATATCGCGAAGTAACATTCTCAGTGGGGCTGGATCAGCTGACAGGGACCAGCCACATCTCCGCTTGCTGTCACGTGATCGATGAATGCACCCTTTCACCTGCAGGCGGAAATGATTGGTTATAGGAAATTGGTTTTCCCAAAGATATATCGACCGGTCTTGAACCCGTGCCCGCAATACACCCGAGTGCCACTAATATCCGGGGTTGGGGCCTTTGCTTCTTTACTAGAAGGTGTGTATTTGTTTCTTGTCTAATGCAGCGATTCTCGCAGGACTTAACATTGGTAGAAAATCGATGGACTTCATAAGGTATGATATCTTTCGGGTCGAAAGAGAATCGGATTTTTAAGAATAGTGAACCAAGTAGAAGTGATTAGTGATAGTTAGTTAGTTAGTTAGTCGACAGATCATCCTCGTTGCACATCGGACCATTCAGTCCATAAGTGCTCGGATCCCCTCCTCAGCAAATCCCGCAGCGTGTAGCGGCTAACGACGCCAGTTCTGTGTTGGTTTATCAATCTTCTTTGGCTTCCTGCGTAGTGTTCTTGTTTGGCCACCCCTCTTTTAATTTGCTGCTCTCGCAGTCTGGCCATTGTTGTAGATTCACAGTCATCACTTGGTTCTTGCAAAAGTCTCACTTCTCGTAGAGCATTCAGAATGTCAGCCTGGTCCATGGCGCGTCCGCCCTCCGCAGTAGCCTCACCTGCGAGCTTGTCAGCCCGCTCATTTCCTTGTACTCCCGCATGACCTGGCACGAAGATGAAACTAATCTTTGCCAGCCGAGACCGCTCCAGAGGCAGCAACCATTCTCTTCGGATCGACCCCTCCTCTATCCTCTTGATCATGTTCATTGAGTCGCTAAGGAAACAAGCCCTAGTGAATGTCTGTGTCTCGAGCCATGTTATTGCTTTACTTACTGCCATGACTTCCATGGTCAGGCTACTTGTGGTTTCAGTGAAAGCACCAGAGTCCTCCTTCACAATTCTCCCTCCGGCCCGAGCTGTAAAGGCCCATGAGCTTCTCACATGTCGGACGACCGACCCATCTGTGTAGATGACCGCGTCACTGTCTAGCGAATTCTCGTGATTAGTGATAATGAATACGACTTAGACAGAAATGTAAAAAAAAAAAGACAACGCTGGATTATTAACGAAGATAGTACCAATTCTCTATTGTTTTATGGTGAAGAATACATTAGTAGGTCAGCTGGAGATCACTGATTGGTCTCTGGCGTGACCAGATTGCACGACATCTGGGTGGCCTTTTTCACCGGCGAAAGATTTGAATTTCTCACGTGAACAGTGACTTGGACATGGCCGCTGCTTCGGAGAATTGAGCACGCATAGGCATGCCCAATGTACAGTCACGTCGATCATATAACATAACAACATAACAACATAACTTAGCATGGCATAAAAACATAACATAAAATAACATAACATAGCATACAAACATAACATAACATAAAAACATAACACAACATAATGTAAAAGCAACATAACATAATAACAAAGCATAAAAATATAACGTAACATAAAAACATAACATAACATGGCTCATTGACATCAAATAAAACTGTGAGGGCAAAATTAAAGTAGTCGAAAAATTCCATGTCCTTTGTGTAACGTTGCGATCAACCTCAGGTTTAGTTTCTATGCAATTTTTACGTTTAATAATTTGCCATTGCTTTCTGAACGAGAAGTTATGTGCTATAAATCCTTGAACAACCCTCCGTGTGTATCAACCGCCATTTCCAAATACTTGTTCAACCAAAAGAATTCTTTTTTCCATTGATATCACCATTTTGTTTGGAGTGCAAAGAATTACTCCAGGAGACGATAGCCATTCGCTGCATATTGCTTAATGATGGACTATGGAACACATTTTTTGTTGTTTGTGGAGTTCATTTTTCAAGATTGTTCTACATACAAAGCGCAGTGAGACATTACAAACACTCTATAAATACCGTTTTTGTTGATTTTAATGAGACTTTGGACAAAGTGTAACTTGAAGCACCTTGCAGTGTAATGAAACAGTTCGGAATTGCATTTATATTCAAATAATCCAGCAGTTCTACACAAACGCAAGAAGTGAAAATCTGTGTATGAAAGACGAGGAAATTGGTTTCTCACCACTGCTGCAGTGCAACAAGAATGCCTGCTGTCTCCATCTTTGTTAATAATCTTCATAAAAACAAAAAGCTGTGGTTTGTCACAAAAAAGCCAATAACAATAGGAGAACGCATTGTCACCAAACCTACGCTATGCAGATGACATGTCACTATGTCCGGGCACCAACAGGAATTAGAAGAACAAAGAAACTGGTTTATCACAGCTTCTAGAACTTGTGGTATGAAACTAATGCACAAGAAACTCAGCTATTGTTTCTAACAAAGGACAGATCAATAGAAACACGGCAGTAAATGGACTCAGATGGAAGCACAAACACGGGTCGTGTACCGCCGATGTATATGAGAGTGCGAAAGAACAAAAGAAAAATTCAAAGCGTGAACTGTGAAAACAGACATGCTAAACAGACTACTGGAAAGAGTAATTAAATTACATCATTATCATGTGCCATGCCATCTGGCCTGGGCGTTCAAGTCCCTCCGTTGGTCTCGGTACTTGATATCCATATATGTATATATATATATATATATATATATATATATATATATATATATATATATATATATATATATATTATATAATGCTTGCTTGCTGCTTGCTTGCGTTCCCTGGCTGTGAACTCCAGCGTGTAGTCCTGTATGTCGGATGAAGACGTCCTTTTGTCCAACATCAGTGTGATGTCATACCTGACTGAGGTTTGCGTGAGTATCCGTTGTCCCATGTCTGGCTTATTCGTGTGCAGACTGGTGGTTCCTCGCCGTGCAGGCAGATACTCGCCGACTTCGGAAGAATCAGCGATCCTACTACGTTAGCCAGGACCCCGAAGGGACCTGTTGCCCAGGACGCACGATTGGGACGTGTTAGTAGGTCTTGGCCAGTATAGAACCTGGCCCTGGTGCCTTGGAAACACCTCTGCGTCCCATAATTTATAATAATTCATATATTATATCGGGAGTATCTGTGGCGAAGTGGTCAAGCCGTCTGCGACGCGCTCCGAAGGTCGTGGGTCAGATTCCAGGCTACATTTTTCGGTTCATGAGTGCATTTTTTCGGAGACTATTGGGGTCGTCGCTGGAGCTATGGAGTTCGTGCTTTGTACTACGCTTTCGGCAGGCCGCCTTGCGGAAAGAGACCGAGGCGTGTGGGATAAAACCAGATGCAATGAAGTCGATCCTCTCGATTTTTAAGCGACTTTTATTTTAAAGTGACTTGATATTCTACGAGGGTAAGTTAATAAGTAAGTTACACATGGCTGTAGAAAATAACTACATATGATAACAACTTCCCCTCTGCCGTGCGTCCACCTTGACGAGGTAGAGGGGCTTGCGCGTTCCAATGACCCCAAGAGCTATGCCGACGGTAGCACAGCTACTGGTAGGGTCACCCATGTCGGACAGGTCAAGGGAGAGGGACCAGACGAAGAGACGTACAAACCTGCTGCCTTGTAGGTAGACTGGGGACAGTCAAAGGCTAGGGAAAGCATCCCGAACAAATGCTTGTCGAAATCGGATGTACTGAGCCACAGGCTTGACAAAGACGTGCAACGTAACTTTATCATTTCATGATGCCACAGATGAAAATTAATCGTTATGGTGCTAATCCCGTGAAGTCCCATCAGGCGGTGATAGTGCCGGGCCCCCTGCCTCGAGGGGGTCCACCCATGACTACTGGTGGTCACCTTCCCCTGTGCTGTGGAGTCAAGGCACAGAGGAGTAGGTTAAGAGCTATTGACCAAACACCCCGGACACTCAACATACTACAATGGAATGCAGAAGGAGTCTATAACAAGAAAGCCTCCCTAACACAGCGTCTTCATAAAGATAGAATAGATGTGGCATGCATTCAAGAGACACACCTCAACGCCAATCGCACATTTTCAGTCGAGGGATATCAGGCCACACGTTTCGACCGTGAAGGACACAAAGGAGGAGTTGTAATACTTACACGAAATACAATACCTTGCAGCGAAGTATCTGTGATCTCTGACAACCAAACGGAAATTATAGGTGTTGATATAATGATAAAGGACGTGAAAATAAGAATTTACAATCTGTATAGCCCGGCAGATAAGAATCTTACACTCTCAAACATGGAAATAACGGACACAAATTGCATTGTTGTCGGAGACTTTAATAGCCGTTCAGAAAGATGGGGATACCCAGATACTGACAAAAGAGGAGATGAAGTGGAGGACTGGGAAATAGACTCAAATCTCCATCTACTCAACAAAGCGGATGACACACCGAGCTTCTACTCCAGAAGATGGATTACCACTTCTACTCCAGACTTAGCTTTCTGCACAGGAGACATCCTCCACAAAATCGATCGCCATGTGCTTGACCAATTAGCAGGTAGTGACCACAGACCAATCAAGCTTGTAATAAATATGGAGTATGTTCCACAGGAGCAAAAGCCTTTGCCCCGTTGGAATTACAAACGAGCAGATTGGGACAGATTTGCCATACTAACAGACAAATATTGTGAAAACATAAATACACGATATGGAAACATGAAGCAAATGGTGGAAAGTCTAAACAGAGCAATAATACAGGCGGCCACTGAGTCTATTCCAAGAGGAGCGAGGAAAAATTACAAACCATACTGGACTGAAGAACTACAAATTTTGGAGGACAAAGTTGAAGATGCTAGGAAGACCGCAGAGAGAGAACAAACAACTGAAGCGAACATCTCTCTCAAAGCCATCTCAGCAAAATATAAAAGAACAGTAAATCAAACAACAAGAGATTGTTGGAGGAAAAAAACAGAAAACCTGAATTTTGACAGGGATGGAAACAAACTATGGAAAATAGTGAAAGCCATGAACAATGAAGGACCTAGAAACAAACAAATAACAATTAAACAAGGAAATGCCTTGCTTACAGGAAAAAAGGCTGCAAATGCACTAATGGAACACTACGCCAGTGCAAACCACATTGATATTACAGCCGAACAGAAGAAAGCAATCAAAGATAATCAGATACATCATAGATATACAGAGACAGCAGCAGAATATATGATGGCAAATCTAACAATGGAAGAAATGGAACAGGCAATGAATACCCTAAAAAAGAAGACATCACCAGGAAAGGATGGAATCACAAATGAAATGCTAATAGGACTAGGCACTAAGGCAAAAAAGAAACTACTGGCAGTCCTAAATTACAGCTGGAAGAGGGGAATAGTCCCACAGGCATGGAAGGAAGCTATACTAATACCAGTCCCAAAGAAAGGAAAAGACCTGGAAGAACCAAATGGCTATCGACCTATCAGTCTTCTTAGCTGTGTAGGAAAATTAATGGAACGCATTATCAATGGCAGGCTAACATGGCATCTGGAAGAAAACCAACTCTTAACACCTCACCAAGCAGGATTCAGAAAGTACAGATCCACTGAAGATCAAATAACCTATATAGCTCAGGAAATAGAGGATGCCTTCCAAGAGAAAAAGCACACACTAGCAGTCTGGATAGATTTAGAAAAAGCATTTGATAAAGTATGGAAGGAAGGACTGAAAGTAAAACTGCAAAAAATGCATGTTTGTGGGAAAATGTACAAATGGATCAGCCACTACCTTGAGAACAGAACTGCCAGGACAAAAGTACAAGGACAAACCAGCAAAATGAATGCTATTGGAGCAAAGGTGTCCCCTAAGGAGGAGTTCTTTCACCAACATTATTCCTAGCATATATAAACGACATCACGGAAAATTTTCCAGCCAGAGTACACACATCATCCTTTGCAGATGACCTAGCCATATGGACATCTGAAGAATATATTAGTACAGCTAACAGCAGAATACAGCAAGCCCTATTAGCGCTAGAGGACTGGTCAAAATCATGGCTAGTGAAGATAAGTGAGGAGAAAACAACATGCACAGTGTTCTCCCTCTCAACTAAAACTCAGCAACCTAAGCTGGTATTGAATGGAAAAATATTGCGCCATGAAGTAAATCCAAACTATCTAGGAGTCACCTTTGATCGTCGCCTGACATGGAAGACACAGGTTGAGAATAATCGAACAAGAGCAAGGCAAAGAATGGCAATCATGAAAAGCTTGCCTGGTACAACGTGGGGAGCAGATGAGAAAGTTCTCAAGAAGTTATATACTGGACGGGTGAGGCCAGTACTGGAATATGGCATTGCAGCTTGGGCAACAGCAGCTAAGTCAAACTTTAACAAATAAGTAGAGTCCAAAATCAAGGAATGCGAATCATAACTGGAAGCCTGAAGACAACGCCTATTAATGAATTAGAAAAGATCACTTGTTTACAACCAATGCAGGATAGAAGAGATAGCAGAGCCCAGCAACAAGCTGAAAATTTAGAAGATTGACAGACCACCCTATGTATAAAAGGTTTAGTGGTTTTGGAAATGGAAGACTGAAGCGTACCAACTTTGTAGAAACTGCAAAACGAAAGATTAGGGCAGATCCCATACTTAACATATCAACAGTCAAACCCATTTACAATGCAGACAAGTTCCCAGCTTGGAGACAGCAGCAACTGCCTGAGATGATAGAAAACATTCCTGGTATTGAGAAAAAGAACACTCAGCATGAAACTGAAAGAAGAGACACAACCCTAAACTACATAAAAGAACATTACCCAAGCAGCAATTGGACCCATGCATATACAGATGGATCAGCCAAAAATTCAGTAGAGAATGGAGGAGGAGGAATTCTCCTAAATTTAAAAAATGGAGTGAAAAAAAACACATTCAGTGGCAACTGGAAAGTTCTCAAGTAACTTCAAAGCGGAGGTAGAGGCTCTGAAAACTGCAGCAGAAATGCTCTTGATGGAGGAAAATAAAGAGACGCAAATAGCTATCTTTACAGATGCAAAGTCAGCTGTCTCAATACTGAAGAGCAAAAACAGCACAGAACTAGCTGACCTAAGAGCAGCACTCCATGGTCTATGCCAGAAATCCAAAAAAGTTGTAATACAGTGGATCCCATCACATTGCAGTATACCTGGAAATGAAGAGGCTGACAGACTGGCAAAAGAGGGCGGACGACTACCACAGCCTGACAGAGACATAACCTATAATGATGCAAAGAGGTTGATAAAAAGCACTTATAGAACCAAATGGGAATCAGAGCATCCAGGCCACCAGAAGGATGATGCATATTACAAACTCGACCGAAGAGAACAAGTAGCAATCTTCAGACTCCGCACAGGACATAACAGGCTGAAATACCACTTGTTCAACAAACTAAAGATAGGAGACACAGATGAATGTAATTGTGGAACTGGTAAAATGACAGCTAAACATTTGCTGCAAGATTGCCCAATATATGCAGAACAGAGAAAGATATTTTGGCCCACACCTGCTTCATTCGAGGACAAGCTCTATGGAGATATCAACAAGCTCAAGTCGACTGCAGCTTACTTTAACTGTATTCAGGTTGACATTTAAATGTACATGAAGAAGTATTTAGACTGCCACACTTCATACCACAGGCATGTCGGTTACACAAGCCTCCCAGAGGCATGAAATGGAATATTGCATGGATAGCAAATCCATTACGTGGAAAGTCCGAATCGAAAGCTCACTGTGTGGGCTTCATAAAAGGTGGAAAAAGTGTCCTAGTGGCACAAAATGGAATATTGCTTGGATAGCAAATCCATTACGTGGAAAGTCCGAATCGAAAGCTCACTGTGTGGATGTCATCTGCAAACTGCATTCTTCTGGCTTCTGGAAGAACAGCCTATGGTGAACGGAAGGCCCAATATACGGAAGTGAGGCTAAGCAGCCATGTGCAGGACGTGACGATTCCTTGGGTGAGCCCAGTACCAGAGCGCTGTGTGATGGCCCTGCAATTATGGAAGCCTCCTTGGATGGCGGGGAATGCCCATGGTCTGCCCCTGCCTTCCCTTGAGGGCCGACCAGGATGCCTTTGGCTGTTCTATATGGGCCAGCTGGGATGGGAGATAACACCACAACAGTGAGTCTAACGTCCTAAGAAACCCCCCGGGAAGGTTAACCCGGTCAACAAATGCCCGCAGAAGTCGGATGTGTCGGCCTAACGGCGCAAGAACGCAGCTCTGCTGTAAACAGGCACAACGCAATCACGTCCGGAAAAAAACTCCGGATGAACGAAGAAGAAGAAGATAACAACTTGAAACCAGTTTATTTTTATACATAAATTGTCACTTTATTTCTCAACATAATTTCCACCAACAATGATGCACTTGTCCCATCGTTTTATCAGTCCTCCCAAACCGGCTGCATATAACTGCGTGCTCTGTTTTCTAAACAACGATTTCACTTCACATTCAACTTCGGCGTCATTAGCGAAATATCTTCCGCCAAGGTGGGTTGTTAGTGTTTATGCTGACAAATATTTGTTCCGTAAAGCGGTGCATAGCTGGAGTAGAAAAAGTTACGAGGGCGAGTCAATAAGTAAGTCACACAGTTCTGTGGAATGACCGGTAAATGAAAAAAAAAAAAAAAAGCACGCCGGTTTGAGAGGACTGATAAAACGATAGGATAAGTGCATGGATGCTGGTTGAAATTATGTTGAGAAATAAAGGGACAATGTGTGTATAAAAATAAACTGGTTTCAAGTTGTTATTGTATGTAGTTATTTTTCTACAGCCATTTGAGACTTACTTATTGACTTACTCTCGTAGATCAATTCCGCTGGTTTTGATGATATTCCTCCATGCCGCCGTCCCAGTTCCTCCAGCATTAGGTCTCTTAGGTCCGAATCGAAAGCTCACTGTGTGGATGTCATCTGCAGACTGCATTCTTCTGGTTTCCGGAAGAACAGCCTATGGTGAACGGAAGGCCCAATATACGGAAGTGAGGCTAAGCAGCCATGTGCAGGACGTGACGATTCCTTGGATGAGCCCAGTACCAGAGCCCCATGTGTCGGCTCTGCAATTATGGAAGCCTCTTTGGATGACGGGGAATGCCCATGGTCTGCCCCTGCCTTCCCTTGAGGGCTGACCGTTATGTCTTCGGCTGTTCTAAATGGGCCAGCTGGGATGGAGGATAACGCCACAAAAGTTAGAGTCAAATGTCCTACGAAACCCCCGGGAGGTTACCCCGGTCAACAAATGTCCGCAGAAGTCGGATATGTCGGCCTAACGGCGCAACAACGCAGCTCTGCTGTAAACAGGCACAACGCAATCACGTCTGAAAAGTCTCCAGATGAACGCAGTAGAAGAGGAAGATCTCTTAGGTCAGCATGGCCGAATGGAGAAGATATACTAAACTATATGCCACCCAAAGGTAAACTATACTAAAATATATGTGCCCATAGGGTTCTTAAACATGTTGTATGCTGATGCCGAAGTAAAGGACAGTTGGACTAAAATGTTGACCTATTGTCCTTGTCTTGGGGACGTAAATTACAAGTACCTCTGTAGTTGGAGTGGGTTCGCTTGATGGCGGGGGACACTGTTATTAGGGAAAGATAATCCAGACGTAAAGTTATTCCACCACTACTAGAAGTAGAGTGTATTGACTACGCTTGAGTTCAAAGCGAGCGAGCGCTTTAAAAAAATCGGATCTCTTGGTCTGCCTCAGCCTTTTCCACCACTGATCGTTCCAGTTGTCACGATTTTCTCCTGTGCCATTCTTCTGATCGTATGAACCACAGAATGTTGTTTACCTCTTTCTTATAGTTGTGGGAGTTTCCGTGGCGAAGTGGTCAAACCGTCTGACTCAGGCTCCGAAGATTAGTGAGTTTGATTCACGAGTCCATTTTTCCGGAGACTCATGTGGGTCGTCGCTGGAGCTACGGAGTTCGAGCTTTGAGCGACGCTTTCGGCAGTTCGCTGCGGAAGGGGAATGAGCCATATGGGATAAAAACCCGGTGCAATGAAGTCGACCTTGTCGACTTTTAAGCTTTAAAGTCGACAAGGTCGACTTCATTGCACCGTGTTTTATCCCATATGGCTCGGTCTCTTTCCGCAGCGCGGAAAGCGTCGCACCAAGCACGAACTCCGTAGCTCCGTAGCTCTAGCGACGACCTACGGGAGTCTCCGAAAAATTTAACTCGTGAACCGAAGGACCCGTTCCGGAATCGAAAACACAACCTTCGGAGTCCGAGTCAAACGGCTTGACCACTTCGCCACGGAGAGTCCCTTATGGTTGTATATACTATTCTAGTTTCATTAGCCTCTTCAAGGTAATCGTTGTTAGTTACCCTGGCAGTCCTAGGCATTCGCAACATTCGTCTCAGGAACAGACCTCCGTTGCTTTTAAGCTGTTTCTTATTTGTTCATTTACGTTCCATGGTTCGCTAAGCAAGGTGGAGTACCCGTTTATCCCCCCCGATATCTATCGATTGGGTCATGCGCAAATGCACAAGCAACACAAATATGGGTATTCATTGGGTTGACAAAATTCTAGAAGACCTGGACTTTGCCGACGACATAGTGCTTTTGAGTTCAACACATCCGGATGCTCAAGAGAAAATAAACCACCTCCAAAATGTTTCAGGGCAAATTGGTCTCCAAATTAACACCACAAAAACAAAGACTATTGATCTTACCAACAGTTCAGATGAGGACCAAATTGAACAGCTACGTTCTTGAAAAAGTCAACAGCTTCACATACCTAGGAAGCAAAATGACATCCACAGGGACTCAACACCAGAAAATATCAACTAGAATCGCACTGGCATCTAGTGCTTCAACAAACTGTCAAACATCGGGAAGTCAAAGACACTCAGCAAACACACAAAAACTTAAAATCTTCAACTCTTGGTGATTTCCAGTGTTTAACGATATGGATGTGAAAGTTGGAAATCAACGGTAGCTGTTAGATAAAAAATTAGACAATTTTGAGAAAACAAATTTCTTAGAAGACTTCTAAACATCCACTGGGACAGACTTCAGAACCAATCGCAAAAAGACAAGAGGACTAAGCAAGATACAGTATCCATGTTCATAAGAAGACGCCGTTGGAACTACATCGGCCATGTATCAGAATGGACAAGCCAAGACTCCCTACCAGCCCTCATATGGTCACGGTACAGGGAAAAGACAACGGGGAAGTACCAGAGAGACACCTGTGTAGAACCATCATTAGAGAAGGTCCATTCAATGGCCAAGTAAATATCAAGATCACAACAGATAGCAGCGAACCGCAGGCATGGAGAGACAGACTTCTGCCCTATGCGCCGCCTTAGGCTCAAGAGGAAAGACTAACTAACTAACTAACCAGCGTAACGTGAAGCCATGCGAACAGGCAGTGGATGGAGCTAGAGAGCAGCCGACAGATAGTTATAGGTTGTGTCACGGCGGTAGGGAGATGATCTCTTTATGGAGACCATGGCTACTATCATCGACCAGAATGTTCACTGCCAAGAAGGAAAGCAATGGCAAACTACCTTCTTTACAGATGCCTAGAATGTCATGACTTGTCAGTTCATACTTGACAACAAGAAAACAAGCTGAGAAGTCATTAGTGGCTGTAAAAATTGCATATAAGTTTTTACGCTGGCGATAATCACGTCATATCAACATACACACACGTAGACTCACGCTGTCTTTCTCTGGGACCAAAGGCAACATTCTTTAAACAAAAACACATTCCCAAATAACAAAGCAGGCTCCGTGCATTAAGTGAAGAGTCTTGAAGAAGCACAAAAGACAGGACCTGAACAAAGGAGTCTCCGAGGAACATGCCAAAATCTATAAAACGTCAGAGTCGAGATTGATTTGAACTGTCAAGAATTCTCTGCCAATCTGATAGGTTTTTGCCTCAAACGTTTTGTCGTTTTTCATAGGCTGGCGCTGTTTTACCCACTTGCCAGTGAGCGCTCGGTGGCCTTTTTTGATACATGTAATGTTGGTTTTAAGGTGGCATTGGGAAGTGTCTTTGTGATGTAATGGCTGGGGAGACACGGGACAGGAAGGGTTGTTGTGACATGGAAAGATGTCTGTGTTAATGAGAGGGTGAGAGGACCGGCCTCAAGAGAACGTTTTCTGAGCCGAGCGGATGTTGAAAGGAAAATCAAGAAAGAAGCATTTGCAGCAACGCTTGCTAAATAGTATGTGAATGTCCGTTCGTGTGTGTGTACCTATTCATGTGTGTGTGTGTGTGTGTGTGTGTGTGTGTGAAGTCGCATGTGTCCGTTCGCGCACGCGTGTGTGTGTTTGTGTGTGTGTGTGTGTGTGTGTGTGTGTGTTTATGTCTGCCCGTGTGTGTGTGTTTGTTTGTGTGTGTGTGTGTTGTGTGTGTGTGTGTGTGTGTTTATGTCTGCCCGTGTGTGTGTGTGTGTGTGGTGTGTGTGTGTGTGTGTGTGTGTGCTCACGTATCCGTTCGTGTGTATGCTTACGTGTATTCTTATGTATATTTGTGTCCATTCGTGTGTATGTGTGTGTGCTCGCGTGTGTCTGTTCGTGTGTTTGTGTGCTAGTTAGTGTGTATTCGTATGCACGTTTATCTCTCGTGAATATAGTTATCAGTTCATGTGTATATTTATCACTTCATGTATATATTTATCACGCCATGTTTATATTTATCACTTCATTTGTATATTTATCACGTCATGTATATATTTATCACTTCATATGTATATTTATTACGCCATGTGCATATTTATAACTTCATCATATATTTATCATTTCATCAGTATATTTATCACTTCATGTTTTATTTATTCCTTCATGTGTATATTTATCACTTCATGTGTTTATTTAACCCTTCATGCGTATATTTATCCCATCATATGCAAATGTATCCCTTTTCAATGCTTATAGGTATGTGGTTCTTCATATGTATATTTGTTCATTCGAGTGTATTTTATAACCCGTTCACAAGTATGTTTCTCAGTTCATGTGTATATCTTTGTGCATCACTATATATATATTAGTTCGTTTATGTGTAAGTTTGTGCATCAATGCATCTGTATGATTGTCCATTCACATTAATATTTGTCCATTCATGTATATGTTTGTCCATTCGTGAATATGTTTGTCCATTCGTGTATATGTATGTCCTTTCGTGTATATGTTTATCCACTCATTTATATATTTTTGTCCGTTCATATGTGTCTGTCCATGCATGTATATATTTGTCCATTTACATTGTATCTTTGTCCTTCATGTATATGTTTGTCCGTTCATATGTGTGTTTGCGTGTGCATCAGTTCATGTACATATTTGTCTGTTCACATATGTATGTCCATTGACATGTACGCTTGTCCGTTAACGTGTACTTTTGTCCCTTGACACGTTTATTTCTCCATCCATCGGTATGCGTATCCACGCATAGGTGTTTTAATCTATGTATACATTTGTCCGCTTCAATCAATGTACACGTATCTACTCATGCTTATGTGTTTCCGTTTATGTGTGTGCGCATTTGCAAGTTCGTGAATGTATTATGAATATATTGAGCCTTTCATGTATAATATATATCTATATCAGTGTATACACTGCCGACCTCCGTGGCGAAGAGGTTATGGATGACGTTCGTAATCCCGCTTATTCTCGTTCGAAACACAGCTGTGCGAGATTTAGAAAGCAATGGCAGGATAATGAACGTAAATTTGCTAAGACATCAACAACAGCATTAAAATGCTGGTGTTGACAGCGATGTCCTGCAAAAAGGATATGCAAAAGTGTATACACTAGTTCTTTCTTACGCATATTTGATCGCGAGTGTGTGTGTGTGTGTGTGTGTGTGTGTGTGTGTGTGTGTGTGTGTCTGTCTGTCTGTGTGTTTGACCTTCCATGTGTGTGTATTTTAACCGTTCAAGTGTAAAGATGGTGCTA